>JAOVVI020006077.1:0-15925 GCA_028571085.2 Nepenthes alata | reverse complement strand
AGAAGTTTAAAAAAAGTACTCTCCACCTATCAGGCAAATTAAATAACTATAAATAAATAAAACAAAGCGGTAGATAGAAAATGGGCAGTGAAATTTGTTTTTAAATATTTTAATAAAAACATTAGTATGACTATGGAGTTTATGGGGGGCACGGGTTAGCCCAAATAATGATGTATAATATATAATTTACATCAAGTAAAGCTAAAAACAGAGTAATGTGATTAGAAATAGTAGTGGTAGAAATAATTACACGTTTGATGGGTCTAACATGGATTTAGACCAGAACCAATAAAACTAAATTAGAAGAAAACGTGTCCGATTAACAGAAGGGCCCAAACCAATAACAGTGTCCCTGGAAATTCAACAACAATGCCCACTTGGCACCCCAATGATGTAATCAATAAATGTCGCTCGCACCCCTGCAGAGACGACTGCAAGCTGCCGGCGCAAGAGGTACTAATTCAGGGGATGTTGCCAATAAGAGAAAAGATTAACGTTGATAGATCGCAGCACATGCCACCCCAACAGTAGCTTAGCAAATCTCTACGAAGTAAAATGGGTCTGCATTAGCCATACCTGACATTGGTATCCTTACCTTCATAAGGTGACAACTGACACTGTTGGCTACCGCCAGCATATAATACAACGAGAGAGAAAAAATTAACTTTCTTTCTTCGAATCACCGCCTCCCTACGGCAACGATACTAACCTCCTTTGAGCATCCCATACACTCCCCTCATCCCAACATTTTTGTATTTTTATAATGTTTACTTTCACTAGTACATCTTTTAGTTCTCAAAAATAAAATTTTTAATTTGAGCGTCGGAATATTTATGGTAAGACAACCTCCCACCGTCATCTGACATATTTTTTATAGTTTGTGATACACATGGCATAGGTTAAGAGACGTAGAAATCAAAATCGTTCGTGATTTGACTCAAATGAGAAATCTAAAGACTTGCTAATCCATACGAGAATTTGAATCAAATGACGTATCAACATTCAAAATGTATTTTTTATTGGGTTTTGGACATTAATATTTTGCTCACAAAGCCGATATCTAATATATTTAATAATTATTTTTAAAATTTTGATTTAAATACGTGATGAGATACGTAATAATACAAAATAAATAATAAAAATCACAGATAATAAGATATAAAATTTTTTATGAAGAATCTCTCTAAATTGAGAAAAAATCATGAAATTATAACTTTAAAAAATATTTATTATCTAATAAGTTTTAATTATAAATTTTTTTAACAAATATAATGATATAATATTTTATTTAATCAATTAAATTAATATAGGATATAATATGAAAGAGAAAAAATAATCAGTAAAATATTTTTTATACTAATAAGAGTAATGAGTCTAAGATTGGTGGTTAATAAAATATGATTCAAAACTTAAATAAATATTTAAATATTTATATATATATATATTTTGCTATTTCTTTGCCTTTTATTGAAACATCGGCACTTAATAATTCAAATGAATCATAATGAACATTCTAAAATTAGGTTATAATAATTTTGTGTTAAAAATAGCGTTTGAGCGTTTATTAGGCACATATCAGGTGCAGACATACCATACAAATGTCATACAAGTGATACTCATATATGATCTTTATGGTCAGAATACACACGTGCACTTATCAAATACATATCAAACGCCTCTGTTCTTATCAAATGCACGTACTGCTTGATTTAGACATCTATTATACACCAATTAAAATTTTTTCTTTGATCAAACTAAATCACGCGTAACGTTAGACGTATTATTTGATCACATACCAAATAACTGTTTATTCATAAAGATAATTGAATACTTTTAAACCAGATAATTTGGATAGACAATGTGTGTGAATAGATAATTTAATAATCGAAAGTTACTAAGAAAAATAAAAGAACTTAAGAGCTTTGTGTTCCATTATAGGAAGATGGAAGAAGGGAAAAAGAATTTTGGGATAATACTTATAAGTTATTTTTAAAATATTTTAAATAAAATGAACTTTATCCATTTTAATCCTATATTAATATAAATTAGCCAGTAATCTAATCACAATATTTGAGAGATATCCTATTAACATACTTATCTTCACAGATAATCATATGCAAAAATTAAAAATTAACATTTTACAAATCTTGGAAGAGTGGGACTTCTTTTAATGTACATGAAAAATTATACCCAAAACCTCCTTAGATTTATTGCAAATGACTAATTAGGGCCTCCTCCTTTCTACTAACCTAATCCACTCATTATTCTATTATATTCTATTCTATTTATTTAAATAAATAAATAAATAATACATTTATATAAAAATAAATAAGAAATAATTATTATATTTTATTAAAAGGTAATTATGACAACATAACTAAACATTTTTATAAAAATTGGACCTTAAAAAAAAGGAGGAGATAAAACTTCGAAGTATTTAACAAAGATCTGACAGCCATGTGGCGTAGGCTGCATAGCTTCTTCTCACAAAGCACGTGACGCCAAGCGAGTTGCTGGGATTGCTTTTCAAGGCACTTCAGGCTTTTCCAGTGCTCTGCCGGACTAAACCAGCAGGCAAAAGTACTTCCCCCCCTTATTAAATTAAATAATTAAAAATATTATACATTTTTTATAAACTAAATTTGATTAAATAAAACAAAAATATTAAAAAAATATCATCTTAATATTCCCTTAAGATTAAAATAATATTATTTCCTCCTCATTTCCTGAGCTGACCTGCCGCCCCAACGTGCCCTCATTCCCTCTCCCATTCTCTCTTCATTATTAATTGTATTATTTGCTCTGTCATCCACTCTTTTAAATATATACAAATATTTTATATTAAAGTAAAGCAAGTTATAAAATATTAAGCATATTTACAACTAAAAGAAAAAAATAAATATAAAACTTTTCATAACTAGTAACACCGATAAATATTAATAAATTAATATAAATATATATTAAAATTTGAAAATATTACACACACAAAATATGAAATAAGGGGATATCTAAAAAATAACCCATCACGTTACTCCTACTTCCAAAATCCTCTCTCTATCTTTCTAATGTACTTATTTTTTAGACAATTTTGCCCTCCTATTAAGCAGAACTGAAACCTAAGCTTTTAGCTTAATAGTTTGAATTAATGAGTAAAAGAGTCAGCTACTTGCGGCACGTTTGATTGATAACAAGAAAAATTTTATTTTTATATTATTTTTAGTAAAATAATTATTTTTATATTTTATTATAAAGAATGAATATTTTATTATTTTAAAATTTTATAAAATAATTATTTTATTATTTTTCACCATAAAAATAATAAAATTTATCATTTTTTTATATTATTTATTTTTATATTTAGATAAAATCTATTTTCAAAATTATTATCATTCACCCATCTAAACATTACTTCTTTCACAAGTATATTAATCAAGAGATGATTATTTGCATTTCCTCTCTCGTCAAATTTCTTCCCATCTGTTTTGACAAAAGTTGACGGCTAATAATTTTTGTAGTCATGCCCTGAGTTCAGGCGTGCTTTGATTTTTACCTGTAATCAAAATTAATATTTTCATATATCGATTGATATATTACAATTAACAATACGAATATTTGATAATAAATCACGTAGCAATTGATCTATAACTCGCTCTTTGCATAATTTCTCCCTCCTTCTAGTCTAAAGGTTCAAAATCAAAGCTGAAATTGGGGCTCAGACTATCATTTCCTTTGCTTAATTTGGTTTAGTTCTTTTAGGGTTTATAAATATTCAAAGGGTTATAGAATTTTTGAGCTGTCAGTCTCTTATTCGTTATTCTAACCACTAGAATACGGTGGCAGTCGATAAAAAATAATTTATAAATATATTATAAAATAACGATAGAATACGTTTTTTATTTGAATAAAGGAAAAAAACAACTACTACCATAAATTTATATATTATTACTTTTATTATTATATATCAAATTTTAAAAAATAAATTATTATTTTAATTATAACTATTTTAAATGACTAATTAAATATAAAAATAATAAATTTTAATTATATTTTTATCTTATTTAATTATCTAAAAATAATTATTTAATTTTTATATTATTGTATTATACTAACTAAACATACTATTGATATGTATTATGTTCACCCCACCAGCTGTTTTTAATTAGTTGATAATAATAAATATTATCTTTTTAACATGGGGGAAGAATCAGGAAGCATAAAACAATATGGAAAACTGGGGCGAGAAGTAAAGAGTTTCAAGTGATGTGATTGATTATTTGCCGGATTGCTAGTAATCTAATGGTCGTGACAGGACTTCATTGCTTGGTTGAAAATATCTTATTCTCTTAATTTTATTTTAATACCTTTTAATTATTTTATCAATCGACTGAATTTTATAAAAAAAAAAATTATTTTAATATTCGTACATTAATAATTACTCATACACACACGTATATTTTATTAATGTATGATAATTTTTTAAAAATAAATTAATTAATAATTACGAATGAATCTTTCATAAAAAATATAAAAAAAATTATATGTTTAAATGTCATAAGAGTGTACAATATTTTAAAAAGATAGATAAAAAATAAATAATAATTATATTTAATTTAAAATAAACTAATATTTTTAGGTGGCATAGGATCATGTATGTAAAAATATCTTGATAAAATGCTAAATGTGAAGTTATTTATGTTTCTTATAATTTAATTAATAAATAAAATTTAAATTAATGCACATAAAATGTAATATTTTTTTAATTATTTATGTTTCTTATAATTTAATTAATAAATAAATTTTAAAATAATGCACATAAAATGTAACATTTTTTTAATTATTTATATATAATCATTACATAATAATTTATTTTTTTTTATAACCCTATATTAGATTTTTAAATATTAAAAATTATAAAAAATTATTAATTTTGAAAATTTTAAATATACACATACTACTCTCATAATTTTAAAATAATTAATAATATTACAGCTTGATACATCCTAGATTTGGGTTATTGTAATGGTCAAAAATCTACTTGATATTTTTTATTGGATCAAATTGAAGTGGGTCTAGGACAATAATTTTGAACATGAATCCTACACACCACAACTGAAAATGAGATGTCAGAGGACGACGAAAATTACTTACACTGTATATCTTCCGATACTTAAATTATAAATCTTTTTCAAAAATCAGAAAGATATTAGAAAGATATAAGAAATATATAAATACATATAGTAGTGGATTGAGCGCTTGAATTCACCTAATAAGGGGCAACTTGAGGTGTGCCTGATTAAGGGACAATTTAAAGGTGCATCCGCAAATGGGCGACTTAAAAGTGTGCCTGGCCAAAGAGTGTCTTGGAGTAGCACTTACAGAGGGGCGACTTCGATATGCACTCGATCGAGGGACAACTTAAAATTGCACCCACGAGGGAGCGTCTTAAAGGTGCGCCCAATCAAGGGACGTCTTGGAGGAGCGTCCGTAGAGGGAAGGCTTAGAGGTGCGTTCGGTCGAGGGGTATCTTGGAGGAGCACCTACAGAGGGCTATATGTACCATTAACGTGAGACGTAGGATGTTAGAGGGAACTCCTTCCTAGCGAGGGCAGGTCTGCCCTCCCTTTTAAAATAGAGCAGGTCCTCCTTCAGGAGGAAGAAACTCCTCCCTAGGGAGGGCAAGTCCCTCTCATGAGGGAGAAAAGTTAGCTGGTGCAGTTCTCGGGGTAGGCGACTGGGGACTGATGATTGGATCCTATGATGGTAGTGAGCTTTGTAGTGCCGGAGTAGAAGCCGGTGGTATCAAAGTAGGCAGTGTCAGAGTTGATGCCCCAACATGGGCAAAAAATTTCACCAAAGATTGCGCCATAGATTTGTTAGCTATTGGAAATGAAGTTGTAGTGGAAGCAGAACTGAATTGTTACTTTCTTGAGGTTTCTCCTCCTTTAGCCCATGTTGGCTAGATTTTTTCTCCATTTTCTTTCCCATTGGAAGTGATTTTTAAGTAGCGTGGGAAATTGTCTGACCGAGTACCAATTCATTGTCCTCCTACACAGGAAGGCAGCAGAGTGCCTCAAAAAGGAAAGCTTGAGCCAAAAGTTATAGAAGACGTCTCATCATCAGACATGCCAGGAGTTAGCAAATCTCAACCTCTCGACATGAGGGGCTAGTAATTGGTAAAGTTATATTGGGTTTACCCAAAACCCGAGCATGTAGATCGGTGAAGAGGCCCAATAGACAACAACCCATAACTTAGCACCTAAGGAGCCTGCCTCGAGATGGACTGCTTGGGTGGACTGGCCCAAACTCAGTCCATTGGATTAGAATTATGTGGAGAGATCTACCTCGCAATAATTCTCCCGGATAACATGCCAACAGCGCACAATTCAGTAGGAGATCTTTCTAAAGCTACAACGATCTCATTGGATATCGCCAAAATATTTTTCAAATTTACCCATCTCTTGAAATGGCAATCAAAACCGACGAGATCCTGTGTGAGATTATTCACCGCCCTAGATGGCAAGAAAGATTTAACAAATCATGCATCGGAGAATGGACCACACTACGATTTTCACGATCCTCTTGGAAAAGGAAACAATCATCGTGGACAAGTAGTAGTTGCCATAAGCGACACCCTCAATTATCATAACAGTTCATCACTTCCAACTATTGACAACTGCTTCTACTAATTATAAATACCCCTTCACTACAGTAAGGAAGGGAGGGGGGACTAAGAATTCTGAGATAGATGCGAAAGAGAGCACAATTAGATAAGGTCTTACGCTGTCTAAAAAGCTATCTCCAACAAAAAAGAAGAAAAGGGAAAAATGAGACGAGAGAGAGAACTCTGAGAGTCTAGTGACCCAACTCCTTCCAAGTCTAGTTGGAACAATATTGGAACAATATCCACCACAATGACGTAAGCCACGCTCAAGCTTCGAAAGAAGCATCCGGACCCACCTTTCTGGAGTAGCCATTAGCTGGCCACCTCTTTAGGACAGCCAACTCTCTCCAATTCAGCCTAGGGTCTAATAGCCTTCCATCTAGCAGGCGGCTAACCTTCCTTTCGGGGGCTCATTTATGCAGTCTACCCCCATCCAGGAGCTCAATCTTGCATTTCTAAGACTCCAATTGGTTGGGCGCACATCTAAATTGTCCCTCAACGGGTGTGCCTCCAAGTCGTCCCTCTGCAGGTGCTCCTCCAAGACGTCCCTCGGCCATGCTCCTCTAAGCTATTTTTTAGCAAGCGCACGTCAAAGTCGCTCTCAATCAGACACATCCAAACGCTCAATCTATCATTATATGCATTTACGTATTTTTTTGTATCATCCTAATATTTTTTTATTTTTTGGGAAAGATTTTTTATTTGAATATTGGAGAATATACGGTGGGAGCGATTCTCGCTATTCTCTAACCTCTCGTTTTTAATTGTGTTGTGTAGGATCCAGGTTTAAAATTACCACACCATATCTGCTTCAATTCAACCCAATGAGTAATATCAAATAAATTTCTGACTTCAACAGTAATTTAAATTTAAGGACGCATCATAACTAAAATTGAAATATTTAATAAGATTTTTCTAATACTTTTATTAATATATTAAATAATTCTCCTATCATTTTTTACTTAAATTATAATTTATATAGTAAATAAAAAATATTATTATATTTATTAGATAATCTAATAAATTTTATCATTTTTTAGAAAAAGATTTTAAAATGTTGAAGAAATCCTTTAATACTAATTTGCTATATCATAATTACAGACCATAATATGAATTTACCTAGGATGCATATATATCTTAAGAAATTATATAATATAAAGATGACCGATAATATAAAAAAATAAAATTTCATATATATTACAACATGCATATAATATATATTTTATATATACTAGAATCAATAAAAAAATAGTCTACTCCAACGATAAAAATAAGCAACAGCAAATGTGGTTGATAAAATTTATTTTGTTGATATATGCCCCATGTGAAATATAATCAGTTAATAAAAATATAATATTTGCTGAATTTTTTCACTGATAATAATTGAATCACGTTTATAACATTACAAATAGTAATTCAGAGTTTTACATTTTAGATTCGTAGAATGCCAATGAGTATATATATTTTTGTACTCGTATCAATGATAGGAACATTTTAACTTTATCAATAAATACAGTATTATTAGAGTTTATTTTTAATATCGAGAGTTAAGTAATTAACAAAAATAAATTTGGATGATATTTGAAATTGTGAAAAATATATATACATTTTAAAGATTGGTTAACCGTAAAAAAATTAAGTAAAACATTTAATAATTTTTAATTTCATTGAAAAAGATAAATTTAGAAGCAATGATAGTGAAAAAATAGATAATGTATAAAATTATTAAGTTATTATTAGATATAAATTTTTGATATTTAAATTATAATATTAAAAATATTTGACGAAATAAATAAAATATAATATATCTTTTATTTAATTTTTTTTATTTTAAAATATAGCTCGTGTTATATCAACCCCCTAACATAATACAGCTTATAGACAAACCTAACGTAATACAATACAGTTTATATATTACATTAGGTTAAAATATATAAATTATTGATTGTGTGAGACATAATTTATAATATAAATATATCATATTAATAATCTGAATAAATAGTTCAAATCGGTTTGACAGAATCCAATTAACACCGCTACTTATATTAATTAGATATGAACCTCATCAAGCTTTGACGTGGAAAACCATGCCCACATTATTAGTATTTACTTTGCTTTTTATTTCTGATAAAAGCTGTAGGTTTTTATTTTTTCAAGAAAAAGAAAGGGCGTAAGTATGAATTTTATAATCATGTAAAGTACATGACGCCCTCCATCTGACAACCCACCATCGTTGCCCACTGAAGCCACACACTTTTCCCATTGAAATAGTAGCATAGTTTTTGCGTTGAATCTCTCCCCTTCCCTCGCGGATCCAGCTACGCTTACGGACGGTTTAATATCCTGTTGTGTAAATTTGGGCGATCGATTTATGTCATCCGTTAAAATCAACTGTTGAAATTTATTATAATTTTTTTAAAAAAATTTGTAATACGAACGAATTTGCACCAAGCAGAATTCTGATTTAGGTAAAGTAGGATTCCCGGGTTTCATAGTCTACAGTTCTCCCTGCTCTGCTCTGTTTATTTTCCCTCTGTTTTTTTTTTGTGCATTTATTTATCTCCCCATTTTACCACCTGCAGCTTTACTTGCAGACGAAACAAATATGGGCAGCCTTCATATTCTTTCTCACTGTTGTTTTTTTTTAATCTCTCTGTCGTGGATTATTTCAATCTTTTCGTCGAACAGGCGGTGTCCATGTTAATTACTCAGCATTGCTTAGCTCAAGACTATTTTCCTACCTGGTTATGGGGAAGAACGGTGGCACCTCCTGGCTAACTGCTGTCAAAAGGGCTTTCAGATCTCCTACCAAAGATACTGAGAAGAATAGGAATTGTAGGAGGAAAGAAGATCACGGCCACGAAGAAGAATCTGACAAGGTCATCTTAAATTTTCGACTCTGTTTTCTCTTATTTTTCTTTGAAAGATTGGTGGTTTTCATTACGCATCTGTTTTCCTTTTATGGGTTGCTCAGAAGAGAGAGAAAAGGAGATGGATTTTCAGGAAGGCCGCAAATCAAGATGCAGCAGCAGGTGCAACCGTTGTAGCGCAGCAAAACCCACAAAAGGGGGTAGATGCAGCGGCTCCTAGCGGCGGCCGTGCACTGACTAATGATGTTCCGGCGGCGGCATCCGCCTCCGCCGCCCAGCAGAGGCATGCCATTGCGTTGGCAGTGGCTACAGCCGTGGCGGCCGAGGCTGCGGTCGCCACTGCTCAGGCTTCATTGGAAGTGGTTAGGCTCACGAGGCCCTCCCACAATGCTAGAGAAGTCTATGCTGCTAAAGTCATTCAGACTGCCTTCAGAGGATATCTGGTACTAATTGAAATCGTTTCAAAACATGTTACTATATTCAGGCCGGAAAGCAAGAAAAATGCTTTGGTTATGAAATGCTTGATTGTCTTTTTATGTTTTCACTTTGATCATGATTTTCTATTCTGATTGAATGGTTGATTTGGGCTTTCTTTCATGAAGGCAAGGAGAGCACTTAGAGCACTTAAAGGGCTAGTAAAGCTGCAAGCTTTAGTGAGGGGACACAATGTTAGGAAGCAGGCAAAGATGACGTTAAAATGCATGCAAGCTCTTGTCCGAGTGCAAGCTCGGGTGCTTGATCAACGCTTGAGACTTTCACACGAAGGTAGCAGAAAATCTGCATTTAGCGACACCAGTGGCCTATTCGAATCGCGTCATCTCCATGAAATTGCTGAGAGAAGATCGGTTGTAAGTTGAAAAAAATGCTCTGTCCAGGTAAAATGGTTCTTCTGTAGCCTTTATGTCTTCTCATTGCTGATTGAGAGATTTTCTTTTGTCCCCAGTCACACTCGAGAGAGCCAAGCAGCATAGCAGATGATTGGGATGAGAGGCCACACACGATTGAGGAGGTGAAAGCTTTGCTCCGGAGCAGAAAGGAATCCGCTATGAAGCGTGAGAAGAGTCTCTCTCATGCCTTTTCTCAACAGGTTTAATTACCTTTTAGTTTCCCCTCTTCTTTAGGCTTGATTATCATATAAAGATGGCTATTGATTGAGTCAACGAAGGATTTTTAGTATATTCGATCCATAGTCAAGTAAAAATTTTAATTTCAAATTTGCTGGATATTCTGTATTAATTGTTAGTCAAGTTTGCAAAACGAAAAACTTCAAACTTTTATTTCCAAGTGTTATATTAATCGAGTCATTAACGGAGTCGATTAAAATCTTTTTCTACTTGCTGAATGTTTGACCTAACTTGTACAATTTTCTGAAAACCCAATTGGGGAAAAAGATGTGCAGAAGTGATAGGAATTCAATGAGAGGAGACGACAAGCTTCATCAAGAGAAACACAATTGGCTGGACAGGTGGATGGTAACGAAGCAGTGGGAGAACAGGGGAAGAGCTTCAACTGATCAGAGAGACGCCATCAAAACAGTTGAAATTGACACCTCTCAGCCTTACTCTTACTTGGCTGCAAGCTTCAGAAGACAAAATCAACACAACCAAAATCAACACCAGTACCAGTACGAAAGGCCAGCTTCCCCGCTGCACAAGGCGCAGAACCAGTCGTCCCTCCACCACCAGCAACCAGCCACGCCTTCTCCGGCCAGAACGGGGACCATTCAAGTTCGATCGGCCAGCCCTCGTTGCGTGCGGGAAGACAGGACATACCATTTAGCTCAAACTCCAAGCTTGAGATCAAATTACTACTACAACGGCAGCTTGCACCCTCATCATCACAACAGGGGAGGTGGCACCAGTGGCGCAGTTCCCAATTACATGGCGGCGACGGAGTCTGCGAAGGCTCGGCTGCGGTCGCAGAGCGCACCGAGACAGAGGCCGTCGACGCCGGAGAGGGAGAGAACAGTTGGGTCTGCCAAGAAGAGGCTATCATTCCCCGTCCCTGATCCTTCTAGCTGTGGAGTTGGGCATGGGGGATATGGGCATAGTAATATCAACCTGAGGAGTCCGAGCTTCAAGAGCGTTAGTGGAGTCAACTTGGGGATGATGGAGCAGCAGTCTATCTACTCTTCATGTTGTACCGATAGTCTTGGAGGTGAGATCTCACCATCTTCAACCGGTGATCTTAGAAGATGGCTGAGATAATTGATTATTCATGACTTTCTGATGCCATGTGTGACTTATTGCTAGTTAGTTATAGTCCAGATTTGAACTTTCGTTGCTCACTGTGGTTTGTTCCTTCGCAATTTTGTTGCTTCGTGTGTGTTGTTCCTTCCAGACTTAGAGATGGAGTAAATTTTATTGCTTACTGCGTGTTGTTCCTTCGAATCATGCAGCAGAGCAACTACGCCTGCAGCACATTAAGTCTTCTAATCTGAAATTTCAATTTATTTTTGTGGTACGGTTGTTTGATCGTATCCTTTGCTCACTGAATTTTAGAAAGACAGTTGAATTGATTGCCCAACTACATCTCTGGCGCAGCTCTGATTTTCCTGCACCAGAAAGGCTCCATTAATGAAGCTGAACAGGTCACCTTGTGAATTTGATGATCATCAGACAACGAGGGTGCTGCTCTTTTAAACGCTGCATTCAAGGTTGAGAAACATTTTTCCTTGACTTCTTGGCCACACTGGGTTTTTTCCCCTAAGAAATGCTTCGGTAATATCTTTCAGACATGTTCTAGTGACGAGACTTATATTTATTTATCTATTTCTATATGGATGCACCAATAAATGAGATATTGTTTTAACTGGGAAACACTGTTTGTTTAAAGGATGTCCGTTTAATGTCATGGTTTATTTTCCTTTGCCAAATGCAGTTTCTTATGTTTTACTGTCTCTGTGAATTGTGAATTCATCATCGGATTATAACTAAAAGTCTGTAACTAAACACTTTAGTGGTGGATTGATTATTTTGTTGCTAAAGGATTTTTTTTGGAATGAAAATATTTTGATACTAAATAATATCCTATATTTATAAAAAAATTATTTTTTTATTAAAATATATTTTTAGTGACTACAGTTGTTGTTACCAACATCAATTAAAACATATACTTAGTGAGTTGCAAATAGTTGTGTCACAAAAAAACATGTAATGTCGTCTTTAAATTATATATTTTAGTAGCTAAAATCTTTTTATAAATGTTAGAGTCATGTTTCTAATTGGCAACTTCCGTGCCTTATGTACTAGTTTATTGGTCCGTTCCACCCTCTAGTCGCTTGAGCCCTTCCAAAGCCTCTGCGCCCTCCGTGCGCTCGCTAACCGCTCGACCTTAAAATAACAGAATGGTCCCCGCTCGCTGTGCACCTCCCCCGTGCTCAAGCCCATATTCCAGAATTGACCCCACTCACTGTGCGCCTCCCTCGCGCTCGAGCCCATATTCCAAAATAGACCACGCTTGCTGGGTGCCGCCCCGAGCTAGAGCGGCGTGGCAACGGTCATGTTTTTTTAAACGCAAACCTTGAGTTCTCTATAAATATCCGGTTTATATTTTGGGAACCCTAAGAAGTCAGAAAGGACTCTGGAGAGTTTATTTGTCGTGCCTTTTTTGAGAAAAAAGTTACTTATACTCCATTAATATTGCTTCTCTTAAGAAAAATCTAAAGTTACAAGATTGATCTTTATGTTCAAATACGTTTTCTCATCACCATACATTAACCATTGAAACACTACCTTCTACCTTCGTTGGAGACGTTGGTTTGTGAAGAAGGAGATCCGATCGTTGTTCGGCAATTCAAGTGGTTCGAGAAAAGATGACGTGAAGACCGAAGGTGTTCGATTCTGCTGCCGCGGGCAAATCCAAGGAGTTCCTTGGTAGGAATCACAAGTCAGGAGTAAGTCGGTTAGGTTAGCGCGTCGTTACCATACGGGCTGTAAATTTATTTTTATAGTGTATTACTTCCCTGGCCATTGAAGCCCAAATGGTTTTTTCTCGATTATCATGGTAATCGAGTTTTTCTCCTTCGTCACCAAAAACTCGTGTTTTTATATTACTACTTCGCTCTTTTATACTTCTGCATGATTGATTAATATTATTGGAATCTAGATCTAAATATTCTTTATGTGTATTGAATATTTATTATTTTCTAATTTTGCTATATTTATCGGGGTCAAAATTTATTTGTATCACATTAGCACAAGTCATGTGCTTTTTCACATTTGTTATGTCCAGAGGATACTGAACTCTTTGTTCAGATAAAAAATATGGTCATTGGTTGCTCTATTTTTGACGAGTATGTCATTCACATACATTGTCATATTTTGTTCGATTTGGACCTCGAACATCTTGTTGACAAGCTGTTGATAGGTGATATCGACATTCTTTTGTCTGAATGGTATAACTTTATAATAGTGTATCTCTTGGTCGGTCATAAACGGCGTGTACTTCTCATCTTTTTGGCTTATTCGAATATAGTTGTAATTCAAATATGCGTCCATGAAACTCAACAATTCATATCCAGACGTTGAGTCTATGACTAGATCGATCCTCAATAGCGAAAAGCTACCATTGGGACATGCTTTGTTGACGTTGATGAAATCAATGCACATCCTTCACTTTTCATTACTTTTCTTTATCAAGACCACGTTAAATAACCAATCTGGATATTTGACATCCTTGATGAATCCAGTATCGAGCGATTTTTCACCTCCTTATGGATAGCAATCAGTTTCTCAACTGAATGGTTTCTTTATTTCTGTCAGACAAGTTTATGACTAGGGTCTAAGCTTAACTTATGGACCATTATTCTAGTTGGTATTCTTGGCATATCGTTAGGTGTCTAGGCAAAAATTTCAAAATTTTACTGGAGAAAATTGATAAGCTGGCTTCGGAAGGGTTCCAGCAAAGATCTTCCTATTTGAACATATTTCTCATGATCATTAGGATCCAAAGGGATCTAATCTGCAGATTCTCCAGATTGTGCTTGTAATAAGGTAGTCTCATCATGAAAGTCGAGGGCTTTTATTTGTTGGTTGGGAGATGTATGAGTAATTTGGGACAAGTAACATGTCTGCCCGGTCATTTGATTGCCAAGGATATCTCCTACGCTATACGAAGTAGAAACCTTTATTTTTAAATGTGGGATCGAGGTTATTGCTCCAAAAGCGGTCAGACAGGGATGTTCGAGAATGGTGTTGTAAACCGATGGAAGCTCCACTACCAAGAATGAAAGTATCTTGGAGACAATCATCGGATAAATTCCTAACGTGACTTACAGCTGGATGACCCCCTTAACAAGTATTGGCTCATTGTCTAGCTTGTATAGGGGTTCCTCAATAGGTTTCATCTAACTTCTTTTCAGACCCAATTTAAAATACGCGTTAAGATAAAATAAATTTTTAAAATTTTTATTATCAATAAATAGTCTATATTACAATCAGAGACGAATACAGATACAACCAAGGGATTCGAATAAGGAGAGGATACAAAAGTAATAACTTCGTTACTAAAACTAATGATATCATCCCTAACTCCTACCCTCGACCTCTTATGGCCAATGGCAATATTTGGGTGATCTGGGATATTGTTCTGCACTGGTTGCGTCATAACCATGTTAACGACCATAACCGTCACTTGGTTTCTTGCCCACTCAACTTCATCCTTGTCTGCTCCTTCGAAGGTTTGTCCGACTCTTTATAGAAATCGGATAAGGTGTCCTATTCGGATCAAGTTTTCAATCTCCTTTTACAGTATTCGACAGTCTTTAATATTGTGACCCTCGCACCGATGATAATGATAATACTTTAATTGATCATCTCCGAGTTCTTCAATACCTTCGACCATTTGAAAAAATTTTATCCTGAATTTGTATCAAGATATTGGTATGAGAGTCATTCAAAGAAGTCAGGTCAAGTAGCTTGAACTCCCTTTTGTAGCCGGCTCTATCTTCGGCTGCTTCCTTGGTCCACGGAAGCCCACATGGTCTCCATTATTTCTTTTTCCATCCACCGTCTTCTAACGAAAATGGTCCACACGCTCCGATTATTTTGCCTCTTTGGAATCTTCGGCCGCTATGTGAGCTCGAGTAATGACCTCGATCTCTCAAAAGGTTTGTGGGTCCTTATGGGTCAGATATTTAAAGAAATTCCCATGCACTAGGGTCAATATGAAGACATTTAATTTTATCTCATCAGTGAGTTAGGTATCTTCTGGGCATCGATCATGAATCGAGTTAGGAATTTTTTTAAACTTTCGTTTGGCTCTTACTTAACACGAGTAATGTGCCATAGTTACTTCTCCTCCCTCCGACTAGAGGCAAATTGGGATGAGAAGCTGTCGGCTAGATTCCAGAACATTTGAATCGAGTTGGGCTAAAGTCGATATAATCAAATTC
>JAOVVI020006076.1:0-15925 GCA_028571085.2 Nepenthes alata | reverse complement strand
CCAGAATCTAATAATGATATGTGATAGCCTAGAGCTGCCGACCCAACACGGAGTCGTATGATGTTCAGATTGGATTTAGGATTTGCATTTGTTGTGGGTGTGCGATGGTTTCAGTATATATGACAGAGTTATTGGATTTTATATGAGATTTTCCTTTGATTTATATACACATTTGATTTATATACACAGTTTTATTCATGATAATACTTGCTGAGTCTTCGGCTCACGTTTTCTATTTTCTCTTATTCAGAGTAAAAGGCTTGGATCTGCAGCAAGAGATGGGCAGGATTCGATGCAGCATCACATTCCCTTAGTGAGCATTTTATCCTTATGACTATTTGGGAGCAGGTCATAATTATTTTTATCCAAACGGTTATCCGATGAGGTCCTATACGAGTTTTTAATTTGTCGGGCCTATATATTTGGTTTGTCATGCTCGAGTTTGGGATCTATAAAAATAATAATTGAAATTTAATTAAGAATTTATTTGATCTACTTGATCCGGGTTCATGACAACAACAGTAGAAGCACAACTTAGGGCATTCCATCATTTTAGCCTCTTAAAGTAAAGGGCATCACATGACATGGAGTATTTGTTTGTGTTGGTGGAGTATTTCGCAATCTAGGTTTGGGGTTCTCTTACCAATAATTTATGTCAACAAAAAATTCTATTGTTTATTTTAATGGTAAAAATTACTCCATCCGAAAATTTCAATTTAAAATGTTTGTAAACGAAAATGAACTTTAGAATCATTTAGACGGTTTATCTTCAGTCCTCACCAAATTAAAGGAGTTTAATTAATAAAAGAGTAAGGATGCTAGCATAATGTCATGGTTGCTGGGATCCACTAGACTACATATAGTGAATAACATTCGATCTTCCACCGGTGCAAAGGAGATATGGGACTATCTCCAATGTATCTATAATCAAAAAAATAATATTCAAAAATTTCAATTAGAATTAGAGATTGTTAACTCTAAGCATAACAATTTCTCAGTTGAACAATTATACTTTCTTAATTTATAGAGTGAATATATTGAGATTGTTCATTCTAAGGTCACTAAGGTAGCACTTGCGGCATTATAAAAAGTTCATGATTAATAAATTGACACTTCTTAGTTGGTCAGTATTAATTTGAGGGGGATGTCAACAAAATCATAGTTACCATATATTGTAAATATTTTCCTTTATTAGATGGATTTTGATTGATTGTAACTATTTATAATTGATTGTAATTAATTATAATTGAATATAACTAGAATGATAAGGAAGGTGATCGACTATAATAAATTGTAATTAGGGAAAGAATTTTCTAATCGATGATAAGGAAACTTTCAATTGATGGTATTCAGATGAATTGACAGAGTGGATTGGGAATACGTGAGGAGCAAAGGGCTAGGACCAGGCTTTAGGATTGGGGCTGCTTGTGAACTAGTGGTCAGTGAACAACATGTGGACAAGCTCAATAAGAGCTCTTATGTTCATTTATCAAGCTAAAAAGGATGAGCATGAAACAAACTCCAAGAGCATTTAACAAACAACCCAACGGATAAGCTGGACTCTTGTATGTTCATAAACAATCTTATTTATCTGCTAAATTCATATCCATATTTAGTTGTTCGTTCAATTTATAGCTGTGAAAGGGTGCACATTAAATAGAATCACCAAGATATTTGCCAGAGGGTTACCCACACTGATCTAATTGACCTTGAAGCCCAATATTTGTGAATTTTGCATCCTAAGCACAACCTAAAAATAGTTTTTAAGAGTTTTTTTTTTATTTCTAACTAACCATATCAAACTAAACCTTCTCCAACAAAGTAAGGTTGGCTTCATGGATTCTCTACCTCCTTTCAGCTCTACTATAGACCATGTCATCTACATTGCCCAACTGCACAAGATCATATTAGAGGGTTTCCTTTAAACTATTCTTTGATCTTCCTCTACCTTTTTCTATAATGGGTTTCTTCCAAACTATTGCATCTCATAATAAGAACATTAGGTGGTTTGACACTACATGAACAAGCAACCTCAAAGGCGTATTACAACGAAACCTAGAATAAGGTGCCACCCAAAAGAAAGTGGTGTCATCGTGAATACCCAGCCTTAATGACAGACCACTCTAGAAGTCCTACTATAGGCATATTAGACTATCATCTAGATTATCTATTTTAGACAGTAAAATTTTCTTTAATTGTAGAGGTCATATATATGAGGAAGGAAAAGGTTTTTTATATAATAGATATTACATATTAGGTAGGTACAATAAGAATAGTGAGAATAGCCTAAAGTTTCATGTATTAAAGTAAGAACATCGTAAATTTCCATAAAGGCAAAGGCAATGAGTTATTAGGACACATTGATGGTTCCACAAACTATCTAAAGAAAGCTTACAATCAAGACAATTTCTACTTGACATTTCTAATTAGAATTTGAACTTGTTATTTATTCACAATTACAAGAAAGTTAATCAGATTCAAGAATTCTGTTGGGTTTTTTGGTCACCACCTTGTAAATAACTCAACAAACAGAAAGTCATCGTAGGTTCGCATAAGGCTTGTGCGAGAATCGGAGTGTTCGCATGTGCGAAAGAATCAGGAGGCAAGATCAAGTCGGGCGCCAAGAGACACTCAAGCGAAGCTCAAGCACCGATTCCAGATTGATGTGGGATTGTTGGCGCTCGCCTCAAACTCAAGTAGTGCAGAGGCACGGATTTCAGACTTGGTGCACTGGGCGCTCTAGCGCCAGTACGCGGTATAAAACGCAGCTCACGCGTTTTAGGGTTATGTTTTCCGAAATCTATCTCTACAAGGGACGCCGCACACAGAAAGACTAGAGAAAAAGAGAGAAAATGAAGAGGTTCGGCATCCGGTCAAAGTCCGATTTGAGTTCCATTATTTGCCAAGGTCGGGTACGTTGTTCTGGAGGTGATTCTAGAAACGTATTTTTATTTGGTTGCTCTTTTTCTCGTTGTATTTCTCTTGTGGGTTGTCGAATGTGTTGAAAGGGGTTGAATTCAACCATTCTTTACTCAAATTTGGAGTGAAGGAATTTCGGATGGGGTACTTGTAACTGGTACTATTTATAGTGGATTTGTTTGAAATTTGTCTCGTAGTTTTTCCCTTGGTTGAGAAGGATTTTCCACGTTAAAAATCATTGTGCATTATTTGTTTCTTGTGCTCACAAATTTGGTTGCTGACGGTTGACGGAGGGAGTTCAAATTTGTTCCGTTGCACTGGGTCGGGTGTATCCGGGTGCCGAATTCCCAACAAATATGACCCTGGTTTCGTGAACCTTTGGACTGAATAGTAGGATCTTAGATACAGAAAGGTGACATCTGAAATCCTTGCTGCAATTCCAGAAGTCTATGAGACAAGCAAGAGGGATCAAATTCACAAAATGTTGCGACCAGTGAATGAGCTGCTCTAATCTTATGAGTCGTGATCCTCCACCTCGGCTGTACATCTGCTTAGGTGAACTTCTTAAAGGGGAGCATTGCACAAGGACTCAGGTTGCCATGGGGCAGCAGACCTCCTTAATTAACATCTGAATGTTGCTTATACTGCACAAGGGTAAGGGCCAGGAAATGCAATTAGTTTTATTGCTTAGTTTTATGTTATAGCTTCTAGGAGTATTATCATAATGCATGTACAAGGAAGTTACGTAAGATGTCTACAACTATACCTCAGCAATTTCATGGTTTAAAAACTGTTTTCATGGTTTGGACCTATCAGTGTCAGGTAACATTGGATGAACTCTTTAATAATATTACTTTGGAACACGCAGATGATTGATTCCTGATTAGTCCCTTCACAGCTCACATACACATTCATGCCTAATACTTGAACCAACTCCTAGGGCTGTGCTGGAGGATAATGAAGTGAAAACAGAAAGAGAAACAAGGGGCCTAACATCAGTACTGTGCATCATATCCCAGGTTATTATCTTCAAATGTGCCATTAAAAACCCTCACTGATTCTTTGAATTACAGCAAATACATGTTGTGAGGCTTTTGGACGCCAGAGTCAGGGTTCTGCTGCTACTACGCATCAGCATCACCATCTAGACGAAGAAGCTTGACAATAGTGTCCACGATGAAATACTGTCAAGAAGCAGTGTTACTGTCCGATATTTATAGCCACAAATCCGTGGTATGCATCCATTCCCGTTGGAAGCTGGAAGTTAGCCAAGTTGACCCCAAAACACACTTAAGTATGAGGATCGATCCCAAGACACAATCGTAAGAAAGCACATAGTATCAAAAATATTGAACACAAATAAGTCGATAGTTGAAAGTGAAAAAAAAAAAAAAGAGCAATCAATCAATAGAAACAAGAAACAATCAGATATATAATAAGATTTCTTAAATTCATTCCCCCATATAGAAGACTTTGGGCCCTGAGAGCTTTAGTACTAGTATATATTGAAAATCCATTACTTTCAAGTATCTAATTTTTTTTACAATACTAAAATTTAAATTAAATTCGTCTAAATTTTTGAAAAAATTAAAGGATACAAGAAGAATTATGTAAATATTTATATGCCTTGGTTTGTATTATATCATCCTCCCCCTACTGAGTTGTTGAAAACCTCGTTGAATAGATCTTCAATGTAGCTTTGACCTCTCACCTCTTTAGTATCATGTCTTCAACAAGTTCTAAATTCGTTTTTTTCTTGGTCACCCTTTTTACTTCATGAGCACTTCTTTCTTCTTTTTTTATTAACTAATGTTGTCATCACCCATTCAACAATAATCTCTTCAACTTAAGGTGCTAGTAGCAACTTCTAATGTTGGTTCACTGCAAAAGGTTGCATGAAGGGTTTTCCAAGTTAGAATAATACGTCAAACAGCTCCCATGGAAGACCGGGTCACCCTTTTCACTTCAAAAGCAATTCTTTCTTCTTTTTTTATCGACTGATGTCGTCACCACCCATTCAACAATGATCTCTTCAACTTCAGGTGCTAGTAGCAGCTTCTAATGTTGGTTCACTGCAAAAGGTTGCGTGAAGGGTTTTCCAAGTTAGGATAATACAACGTCAAATAGCTCCCATAGAAGACTGGGTGGACCTTCATCCATTCTTGAAAATATATCTTGCATGATACCTTCCTCACATGAGTAATAATTTGGACACGACTTTCATATTTCTAAAGAAGGTGCTTCTCTTTTCCCCTGATGAACCGCAATTGTTCTTAGAGAAGTTTCACCAATATAAAATCTCCCATATTGAATTGCACAGGCAGCCTCTTCAAGTCTACCCACTTCTTTATTTGATGACAGGCTTCTTCCAAGTAGACTTTGACAATCTTCATGTTCTACTCCCACTTTCAAGCAAAGTTATAAGCACGAGGATACTTGTCTTTGTATGGCTTGGCAATACTGTGTGGAAGAAGTGCCTACTGACGTGTTATAATTTCAAAAAAAAACTCTTATTTGAAGGACAATACTTTTGAGTACTAAAATAAAATTAAGCAACATCTAAAATCTTCATCCAATCCTTCTAAATGGCACTCACAAAATAGCACAAGTACCTGTGATGACATTAAATTTCTCTGTTTGACCGTCAGTTTGAGAATGATAACTCAATGAGATATTCAATTCCCAACCTAACAGTTAGGATTTCTAACCAATAGGTTCCAATGAAGCAGCCATCTTTGTACTCACAATGCTTTGGAGCACCCCCCCCCCAATATTTGATGATATGCTCGAAGACAAGGGATATTGTCTCTTCTCCTGAACAATATCTTAATGTTAGAATAGAAGTAGCGTACTTTAAAAGAAGTCCACAACCACCAAGATACATGAGTACTCACTATCCTTAGGCAGCCCAGCAATGATCTCGAAGGAAACACTTCACAGAGTCTACTAGGTACAGTAATGGGTTTGACAACCCTACCAACTTCTAACGTTCAATCTTGTCCTACCGACAAGTGAGATAGATTTTCGTATAGATCATTATGTTATCCTTCATCTTGGGTCAGTGTTATTACTTCTTTAGTAGTCTTAGGGTACAATGCCACACCAGGTGACCAGCTTATAATGTCAAGGTGCTCTCAAAGGAACATCCTTCTAAGTTCTCTATCCTTAAGTTTGAAAATTTGGTATCACTTTGTGAAGATCAATCTATCGTTAACCCAAAATCTTTGAATATTTCCCTCTCGAATTAGTTGAAGTAGAATTATGGCCATTTAATCCTTTTCAAGGTTTAATTTTACCTATTCTCTGATGATCGCGGCAATACTGCTTGTCAATAGGCGGCCTACTCAAGACAAGTCAGCAAGATTCAGTCTTTGACTAAGGGCATCAGAGGCCTAGTTGCAGCATTCAGCTTTGATGGATACACCCTAAGTGGACTTCTTTAATGGATTACCACCGTCTCCCTAGTTGTGTTTCCCCTCTCAATGACATAGTTAACAAGTTTTTAATAGCATTTTAGATGAAAGTTAAATATTGCACATGTTGTCTAAATAACTCCGTCTAAGCCCACAACTACAAATTATTAATGAAATAAAAGAGATGATCCTTGTCAAATATATCTTTGATGCCTAGCATTCATGCTAAGAAAGCTTAGGCGTAGTCACTAATTGTCCTCGTGTTCTTCATTTGTTTCGCTTCCTTCAAACCGTGAATTTTGAATTTTTAGGATAGAACAGTGACATTTGTTCTCTCTTAAGAACTTCCCACAATTCGATATTCAATCTCCCTTGAGCAATTTTCTTAAATTTAGTGTATCACCATAGTTTGGCAACGGTAGTCAAGTACATGTCACCATGGAAACATTGACCTCATCTGAATCCATCTACGTAGCCCTAATGTAATGTTCCAAATCAAAAACGAAATTGTCAAGCTCCTTTGAATCTCGCACACCACCGTATCAACAAGATTCCGGAGGTTTGATTTTGCCATTGCTAAAAACAGTGCCACCAGTCACAACAATGTGCATTAGAAGGCACACCTTATCAATGAAATCATCATTCTCTTCTTGTAACACTTCAATGAATTGCATATATCCTCAGTTAGGCCCTGAACATCTCTTCAAAAGACCTTAGTTAGTCAGTGAGGCTATTCAACCATCTTTCCATCATATCGAAAGATTAGTCTCGGGCTTCTAGCTCAATCACCCTTCCCTCGAGAGCTACAACACAAGTCACTATGCTCGAATAAATGACAAGATTCATCTGAGTAGCTGGCTGTGGTGTCACTTGGGCCATCACGATCCCACTGTATGATCTTTTTTCCAAATCAAAGAATTTTTTACTGCTCCTCTTGGAAGTCAGGCTTTGACACCAACTATCATAGTCCGATATTTATAGCTGTAAAACTATACGGCAAGCCTGCTCTAATTGGGAACCAGATGCCAGCTAAGTTGAACCCCAAAACAATTAAAGTATGAGGGTCAATCCTAAGATACAATCACGATAAAGCACACAATGTTAGCAATATAGCACGAACTTAAGTCGTTAGTTGAAAGTCTGAAAATATAAACAATTAATTAATAGCAACAGACAACAATCGGGTATTGAAGAAGATTTCTTAAATTCATTTCCCATATAAAAAGTTTTGGAGCCTTTAACACTAGTATACATTAAAAATTTCTAACTTACACAATAGGATATCTATTTTTTTTACAATGTTAAAATTCAAATTATTCACCTAAATTAGTAAAAAAAAATTCAATGATATCAGAAAAATTATTTAAAAATTTACATTGCTCAATTTGTTTCAAACTCATAGCACTACCAAAGAATCCATATTTGATCATGAACTCACCCAAAAAAACACAATAAATGACACAAAATAAAGAAATTTTCCATTGGATGATGTTCCAATTGTTACCCCCTCGCACTCACTATTAGTGAATCATTAACATCCACTACAGAATATAGCCACAGTAGGTGTTGTTAATTCCTGAGATGATTCAGCAAATGGTCATCTCTGCCTACTCTACCTTAGGCATCTCAGGCACTCGCAAAGCTTTGTACTTTGATTCTGGTGCTTCAAACCACATGACATATTAGCCTACTGCCCTTAAACATGTCAAGCCGTATGATGATAACCACCTCATTCGCACAGCTAGCAGGAGTGCTTAGCCCATTACTACGGTTGGAAACTTGACCCGTATCTTGAACAATGTTTTTGCTGATCCTAGGTTATCCACTAATCTCCATACTGTTGGACCATTGGTGCAAAACAATTATGATGTTCACTTTTCACTTGCTGTTGTTTTGAGCAGGATTGAGTGCTAGGGACAGTAAATGTGACGGGGACTAAATGTGTCATCTATTTCCACCACACAACCATTCCTCCAGCAATGTCTCTGTTCCTTTTCAGTCATTTGTACTAATATGAATTAAATAGGGCATAAACATCATGGCCACCCCAACTCACATGTTTCTGCATTCTTTCTTAAAATCTGGATTAGTTGGGAATAAAACTCATGGTTTGATTTTGGGTGTTCACTTTGACTGTGCCGCTTGTATGTTAGGTAAAAGAAAGCGACTTCCTTTTCCTTCCAATACATTATCGGCTTTTTTTATATTATCCATAATGATGTTTGAGCAATTGTCCCAGTGTCACATGGCGATACAAGTACTTCGCAACAAATATTAATGATTATAGTCGCTTCGCTAGGACAAACATACTTAAGTACAAAGCTAAGGTCTTTGATGCTTTTAAAAAAATTCTTAATTTTTCTTCAAAATCAATTCATACTTAACCCCACAAAAATAACTTCAACATGCAATACAATATTACAATCTGATTCTGGTGGTGAACAGGTGTCCATTATTTCATGTTTTTCTTCAGCAAAAGGGGATTCTTTCTTAGCAGTCTTGTCCTTACATGCCTTAAAAAAATGATGCAGTTGATAGGAAGTGCTGTCACGCTTCAGGGGAGAGGCTCTCTCTGTGGCTGTTTGCTTGATAAAGTGTCTTCCTTCTGTACTTAACATCATGATTCTCACTCTTTCCATCTTTATGGTCGTGAGATGCTAACCTGCATACCCTTGGTTGTTTTATTTCTTCCCCATCCCGAGAGCACTAAACTTGCCGCAATTGGTCAAATGTGCTTTTCTCTGTTATGCTATGTCTCACAAGTCACAAGTGATCCCAATGCTTTGATCCATCCTCACGCCCCTGCTTTCTCAGAATGTGATCTTCTTTGAGTCACAGTACTTTTTCTATCCAACGCTGCCCCCTCTCATTCTAAGCATGTCTGCCCTATTCGTCAGCTTCAGAGAATGAAATCTCAGACTCCACTCAATACAATCCTGGTTTTGTGTATGTGTGACGATGCCACCAGACACTCCTGATGTCCCACCACTGCCTTATCGACTTCTTTCACACTGGCACTCTACCCTCAAGTCTCCAATTTCCACAACTCCAGCTACCACCACTATTCCTTCTTGTCATAACAAAGCTGTGCAGCATGAGTATTGGTAGCAGGCTATGCAGGATGAAATGTGTGCCCTTGAGGAGAACTAGACAAAGTTAGTTGTGTTCTTTGAACATGAATCCTATTGGAAACAAGTGGATGTATTCAGTAAAATTTCATCAAAATGAATCCTTGGATCATTTTAAGGCATGTCTGGTGGCAGTTGGTAATTAGAATGAATATGGGATTGATTATGAAGAGATGTTTGCTCCCCTATTTCGTCCAAATGGATCCTTGGATTGTTATAGGGCAAGTATGGTGGCAGCTGGTAATTAGAATGAATATGGGATTGATTACGAGAAGACGTTTGGTCCCCTTGCCCAAATCACCACACTTCAGACACTTTTAGCCATTGTGATTTCTTAGTCTTGGCTACTCTGCCAAATGGAGATGAATAATTCATTTCTTCACATTGATCTCAAAGAAGTTTATATGTGGCTTCCCTCCAGTCTACACAATTTCCCCCGGACCATGTCTACCTGTTGAAATAATCATTATATGGCTTGAAGCAAACCCCTGGGGCAAAATTTGAAAAGCTTCAGCATACAATGAGGTAAATTTCGTTTGTTTAAAGTCAATATGACTTCTCGTGCCTTCATTACTTCGGAAGATATTCTTACTGGTTTATGAGGATGATGTCGTTGAGATCAGCACTAACTCAACTATGATTGGTCAACTTCAGAAGTATTTAAGTCCCTTTTTCCACAAGAAGAACTTAAATCCTCTCACCTACTTCTGGGTAGGAGGTGCATATGACTTCCACGGGAGTTTTCTTGAATCAGACATAAGCACATGACTGATCTAACTTCTCTAGTTAATTATGTTGCTTCTACCCATGTGGATACACCAATGGAGATCAATCTTAAGTTGCATTAGAACAAAGGGAACCTTCTGCCTGATCCTACTCTATACCAGAAGTTAGCTGACATCCTGGTTTCTTTTACCATTGCACACCCAGTCATTGCCTTAGTTGTTCAGCAAGTAAGCTAATTCCTCACTACTCCTCGGCGTCTTCACAAGACAGTTCATCACATCATTCGGTATCTTCAGGAGGCAACCAGTTGCACCTTATTCTTTCCATCTGGTTCTCCCCCCACCTTTACAAATTTATACGACGTTGATTGGAATGGTTGTCTTGACACATCATTTTACCACTGGTATGTTTCTAGGTAATGCAACGAACAAGATGTGATTTCCAAGTCCTTGGTTGAGGTAGAATATCATGATACATAATCTTCTAGTGATATGGTTGTTTGGCTTCACGACCTTCATGCTGAGCTTGGTTTTGCTCAGTTGACTTCTACTCCTCTCCGTCCTAATAATACTAGCTTCATTTAGATTGCAACCAATCCAACTTTTCACGAACTTACTAAGCATGTAATTAATTGCCATTACATTCAGAAGGCATATGACATAGTGACATTTTACCTCTGTATGTTTCCACTAATCTCCAACTTGCAAATGTCCATAACAAAGCTTTCACTTGCCTGCACCATCGTTCTAATATTGGTAAATTGCTGTTGGTTGATCTCCCAACATCAATTTAAAAGGATCGCATCGAGTGTGTCCGGCCTTAATGACAAACCTCGTAGAAGTCCTATTTTTGTCATGATAGAATATCTTCTAGGTTTTCTGTTTCAGACAGTCAATTACTCTATTTATTGTACAGATAGAAGATCTTAGTTTTTAAGATAGGAACAAGAACTGTCTTGAATTATAGATACTATACAATAGGCAGGTACAACTAAATAGAAGGAATAGAGTAAAGTTCCTTGTACTATAGATCTTATATAGTAGTTGGGTACATACAGAATAGAAAGAACAACATAAATTTTCTTTTACAGAAACTTTCCTTGTACATACACTCCATTTAGAAAAGCCATAATTGCAAAATGAAGAAGCATTCAACCACCTATACCTTGTTCTTTTTATATTCTGACAAGTAGCGCTTGGAAAAAGGCTAAGGTTGCTACAATGTGACCATTAATATGCCCACAATGGAGACACCGTGATTTAAAACAACGACTGGAAACCGGATTGATGATTGACTATGAGAACAGCGTTCACTTCTCCATTTCTGGATATTTAACTTGCTATACATGGATGGGTAGATGATGGTTGTGGAAGATAAAGATGGTGGGGAGCCAATGGTTGTTCATGCAAGGTTTGGTGGATTGGCCGTGGCCTATCCCCTGTTTCTATAGGCTATGACTGCAAATAAAAGGGGGCTCTTATCAGTAATAGTAATGGACGATGGATGGAAACAGCAGTGTAGTGGTGGCCTGGTGAAATCAAAATATGCCTATGGCAGTGATGCTTAACAGCCAACAGGAATTACACTGAGAAAAACAAGACACTGAAAATAAATGATTGCCTTATGAAATAATGATCACCTCTGGAAATTAACGTTGACATATAACTCAAGATGAAATCACACCATGTCCCAGAGGATAACCATGAATTTGATCAGATAACCAAACTGATGCTGGACTAACAATATTATAAATATAATTTCATCCACCAAACCTGTCCTCATAAACCAGTACATAGGGCCCTTTTATGTTTTTAGTGATTGACTAAACAGGACTATATGTTCAGGAAATGCTAACTAGTCTAAAGAACTACTTTCCCAACTCTTGTTATATGTCTAGAATCTGCTAAATAAGCAGCAAAAAAATGCTCCCAGAATAGCTTCCAAATAGGAAAATATTGAAAAATGATCATAATTAATCACACAGCTAGATTAATCTTAGTGACTTTTCTCTCTTTCTTGGATTCCACACGAAACATATTCATATGATTGGAAAATAAATATTTCAAAAATCAAATGCATATCTCCCTCCCTGACCGATGAGTTAAAAGACCTGCCTGTCTTCGCTATGACTGAACAGGAGCAGACCTTTGAGGCATGTTAGGTTCATTAACAGGTGCATATTTTTTGTTCTATACATATAACTTCATGTTGGGGATGCGTGCACAATGAGTACAATAGACACCTTTGGAAAGACAATTCCAAAATTTTAGTATAAAAATCTTAGACTTCATAAAAGTAGCATATTTGAATCCATCGAATAGCACCCTCATTTTCCCTATCCACTAATTTTTGGTCCACAATAAAGGTTTATAACAAGAGTAACTTCGACTTATCAAAGCCATGCACACTAATTTCAATTTCACTAATGACTATAATGTGCCAAACCAATCTTACGAGTGAAATCCAAAATCATGACAAATAGGCATGCACTCTAATACTCGGTTTATCTGCCTATCCTAGTCAAACCTAAATTCTGTTTCCAACATCATTACCAGCACAGGAAAATGATCTATTCTAGGAATTCCTCTCCTTTTGTTTAATTATATAGGACCATTCACACAACCCTCTTCCACTATCTCTCCTCCTCCACTATCCATCCGGGGGTAAGAAGAAAGATCATTCTTCTTCCAGGTAGACCTGACATTTGACTTCCGGTGACTATGGACCCTTGACCTGTCAACGAGAAGGGTGTACAATAAGAAGCTCAATGCTTCCAACTGGTTATTTGAGAAGCAGATAAGCAGTTGCCCAACATTCAAATGAAAGCAGGTGCAAGTTTGTAGGGCCTGTGCATATTAGGATCATCAGCCTTGAAATGTGAACATTTGATGGGAAAGCATAGGGAAAAGGGCATAAAGGCAAACCTGCTTGCTGGCACTCCTAAGATGGTCCACCCCCAAAAGCAAGCGGGATCATGCTGATTATAATCTGACCCAAGGGCACCCATAAAACATGGTTGTCCATAAGAGGCAACAAAACCATGATCTTCAATTGGTATTTTTTTTCACAAAAAGCAGACTCGACATAACAAATCCGGTGTTTCACTAGGATTTGAATAGCTGTCCCAAATTCATTGTACCGTACTGAGCAAACAAATACAGTGTCCTGCTTATGCTGACTGGTAGGGGCACGTTCAGATATCATGGTCAAGGTAGAACCTAGAAAAGTATTGACTATAATGACAACACAAGATGGGACATTTCACAATGAAGTATGAAGATCACCAAGATTAGTAACTCTAACTCATAACAAACATCATAAAGTTCAAAAGTTCCTCGCAGCTTTCTCTGATTCCCCACTCTATGTTTGGTAATATTACCACGGTTATCTGTCAACTATTACAAGGGCATGAAGATGTCTTTTGACATCAGCAAGTTAGATTGTTAATATAAATCAAGGGGTGAACAGAACAAGCTCAAAATATTACTCATGTTAACCTTTAAGGGGACACATTGCAACTAAAGATTAGGAAATTATAAATTTCATAAAGCACGTAATATGACATAATATTGTTCATTTTTTACTTTATTGTACATACATGAACCTTAAAGACTTCAGGTCATAATCTGCGGTCTCAAGATCCAGATGCCATGTAATGTCATAAAAGATGGTTGTAAATTATGTTCTAATATTCTCAATAAAACCTCAAGTTAACTTAAAATTACCAAGACAAATATCTCAGCTGTCAAAACAGATAAATAAAAAAGATGTATCTGTCAACCTCACTTTACAAGGATGTCACATGCAGAAGTTATAGAAGATGTATCAAGAAGTAGACTCAAAAACATACCATGCGGTGCAAAAGCTAGTAATTTTATATTACATACCACGAGCTGCATCAAATACCATATTACTCAACAAATAGTTCAAGAAACATCCAAAGTGGGGGAAAGAACGCACTTACGTGAAGAAGTTGTATCAGCACAGCACGCAAAGCAGAATAGATTTTCAAAATCAAACTTGATGCGCATATTTCTTGGAAACTAACATGGGGGCAGTAATCTGGCAATATCCATTGTAGCACTGGGATGACAAATGATTTCAGTATAAACACACTGCAACATGTGAAGGCTGAAATGTTTATACTAAATTAACAAAAGAAATCTAAGAGAGGAGAAAATTCTGCAGGTGATTAATATAAAAGAAATCAACAAGAAGTAAGAAAGGGCAGCCTATTGGATGAAAGCCACTGTCAGTGGATTACAACTACAGTTGTGAAGAACAAGCAGAGCAAAAATCACATCATTCGGAAGCTAACATGATAATTGGCAACCAGACTATATAGATAAGAAGCTTCGGCACTTCATAGGGATAAAAAACTGTTATTTGCATTTATTTAACATTAAATATTTCTTGCCATCATCCCATGCACAATGAATAGTTGGACAACTCGAAAATCTCTCTCAAGTGAATTCCAAAAATAATAGTATCAGCAACAGATAATGAATAACGTGCGGGCACTTCCCAACAATGTATCACACCCAAACTAAAGCAGTTGATGCAATTGCCAAAGAATCCCTTAGAACGTGTGACTCCAAACATCCATCACCAAGAGTGGAAAAACGGAAAGAAATTAGGTTCTGCCTATTCGTCTATCCCACATACACTAGAGGCAGAATGGGATGAGATGCCACAGAAATATGAAAACTGATCATTGGTAATCTCAGGTTATAGATACACTGAAAATTGACATAAGGAAAGCTGACAATGGAAACGGATATCACATTTTTTATAACAAAAAGACTAAACATGACAAAAAACAATCCTCTCATCTTTTCATTAACACCAATTCCGAGAAAAACTTCAAGGATCCTTAAAAAAACCCAATAAGCAGCCCCACATTAAGGCCTGACGATATGCCGTAAACAGCACTTGTTTGAGGTAAAACGATAAACCATATAATCAACCAATTTACTGAAATGATGTCAACAAGAATCGCTAATCCGCGCTAACAAACTAGCAATATCCTATCAATTTAGCCAGAATAGTTTATAAAGTTAGGAAATTCAACACTCGAATTCCATCAATAGGCATTCAAAACCCTTAGTGAACCAAAACAAGCAACAGAAGGAGAAAATGAAAAGGAAAGCGATGGAGGGGAATATTACCTGCCCAAGAAAATTAATCCATTGAGTAAAAAACACTGTCCTGTTCGAATAAGAAGACTTCTCGACCTCCAGAGACAAGTATTTTCAGAAATTAGAGAGAGAATCCAAAGCGTGCAAGGGAAGGAATAGGAAGGAGAGGATAAGAGAGAGTACTTGTAGCACAACATGACAACCCTGTGAAGACAGCATGCTTCCTTGAAGCCCTCAAACCAGAGAAGGAATCCCCGCTTCAATTTTGCGCTCGATGATCGTATTAATGGCATATTGTCCGCCATTGGAGGAGGATAGCTCTGCAACTACGGATATCAATACTTCAAAAGATGAAGAAGAAGTTAATTGACGAGGTTAACATCCTTTCACCTGTATTTTCACTCTATAAGAAAACTTCATTAAATTACTTTATTTTATTCATAATTTATTAAATTATTTAACATTTGATGGGTACACCTCCAATTGCTGGCCCAAGGAAAAGTCAACGGAGGCCCACACAGTCAGTCAACGACCTTACGGCCCACTAAAAGGACGGGCCCAGGATTAGAAGGCCCAAGACGGTCAACGCTGGCGTTGACCG
>JAOVVI020006075.1:0-15926 GCA_028571085.2 Nepenthes alata | reverse complement strand
TTGCTGTTGCCTCTGCTCCCGTGGTTTTTTCCTTCGGTTCCAGAAGGGTTTCCACGTTAAATCTGGTGTATTCTCTCAGTTTCTGTTTTTCCTTGTTGCTGTCCGTCCGAGTGCTGTCCCTCCGTCCGAGTATCTTGTCCTCTCGGTCGTTGCGCTCATGAGCATTCTGTCCAAGCGCCCATTTTACCCCAACACATTGCAGGGGACAGCTTTGATTTTGATCTAACTGTTTGGACTATATGATGCCGTGGAACTGTAAAATTTACGCATGGCTGAGAATATTAGGATGCACTGAAAGTTCTATATTTTTTGCATACTCTCATTTCACTGTGATTATACCAAGTACTTTGGTGCCGAAGGAGATTCGTAACACCATGGATTTTTGATCCATATAAATTTTAAGCAGGTAGTGTAGTTCTGAGATTCTTGCCACTAATCCCATAATCAATTGATTCCTTTACTCTTAAAAGCACTGAAAATTAGTTATTTGCTTCTTTAATCAAAAGGGAAAGGCATAGAAAACTTATCGTGATATTTGGAAATATGCTATTAAACCCGTGTCCATGTTTTTTTGTTTTCATTAATGCCAAAACTTCACCAACAAATGCTGTGCTGAAGGCTGATTGTTGTGGAGGTGAGCAGAAAGGAATTTGGAGTGAAGAGTTCTATGAACAGGAAAGAAGAAGAGGCAAGAGATCAGCTAAGTGTATGATTCTATGGATTACTGTGAACCACCTGCTCCTCATTTCATTGTTCTCTTTATATATATTTTCCTGCAGGGAACCATTTCTTCCCTCATTTTTTATTCTGTTATGCAGAGTGGTTCTTGGGTTGGTTAAAGCTGTACTTAGTCTGAGTGCTGTTATGGTCCTCCAGTGAAAGGTTCTCACAACCACCCAATGTTTAATATTATATAAAATTAAGTAAATAAATAATAGATATTAAATAGTCATATGATATTTACTCTCTATATATTTAATTTTTAATCCTTATCATTGAGTGAATATTATAGTTTTTCTCCTAGAAGGACCATAACACCTCTCCTTGTCCCCACCTTCAACACTCCAAGGAATAGACTAAATAAAACAATTAAAAAAGCTATATTTGACCAACAAACAACATATATCATAAATCTAATAGTAAAACAATACGTAAACAAGCAAGGAAAGTAAACCAGTAAAGGATGGGCCAAACCTGGGATGGGGCCATGGTCCAAATGGGTCAAACCGGGCCGGGTCTAATTCGGGCAGAAAGGAATTACATCTGGTAATATCGTAAATCAAAAACAGACAAGAAATCACTTTACTTTACAGCAACACTACGAGTGGACGTTGAAAAAGGGACAGAAGCAAGAAAAGAGTTCTAGCACTACACGACCAACTCCGCTATTCAGGCTTACTCTTCACAGGCTTTTTAAGTTCTTTTTAAATCCCCCAAAAAAAACAAGCCGTGGTTCACAACCATTATTAAATAAAGCAAACCAAACACTGCAAAATGGAACACTAACATAGACCATAGTTTCCCGGTTCATTTTCTGATACACAGTACGTAGAAAAGTGACGTTTCACAAAAGAGATCAACAGTACTCTATTCAATATGCAGCATGCTGGATCGTGAATTCTGGTAACTATGATCTGAACTTCAATATGTGACTGACCTAAATCAGTTGTTCTTGTTAACATGAGCCTGTTGCCGTGCGCCAAGAGCAAAGAACTCAGTGATCACTTCTAGGGGCATGGCCTTTGTTTCTGGAACTTTTAGGAAGACGAAAACCCATGATATGAGGCAAACGACAGCATACATGCCGAAGACGCCTGCAAGTCCAACCGTGGTGAGCATCACAGGTAGTGTGTAGGTCACAATGATGTCGCCGATCCAGAAGGTGAGCGCGCATATGGCGATGCAGAGACCACGAACCCTTGTTGGGAAAATCTCAGAGCTGAGTATGTTGGGGATTGGTCCGAACCCCATGACAAAGCAACAGAAGTAGATGATGACACTAGTTGTGGAAATTGCAGCATGCACAACAGAGCCCATGTTAATGACATTTCCAAGGATCAGGATTACGAGCGACACTATTAATATAGGGATTGTGCTCAATAGCAAACTCCTGCAATAGGAAAAGATTATTTTAAAAAATAAATAAATGTTAAAAGAAAAATTTTCTAATATGAGCCGTCAAATTAATTTGAAAAGGATGACTTGTTAGCCGATCTTTTTTCACACCTATTTCCCTTGAATTTGTTGGGATTATGTCCAAGTCTCTGTATCCTTTCATGCTAGCTACGTGTTTGACACAGGTGAATAAGGCTCAAACAAGAAGTTGAACACAAGCACTAACTAGCACATTAGCGCATTGACTATAACTGAGTCATGGAACATAACAAATCAATCACAAATAAGAATTTTGATGCTTAGGCAGTTAGTTTTCTTTCTTTCTTTCTCTCTCTTTTTTTTTTTTTGAGGTAAGCTCATTTGGTGGACAAAGACCAAGTTTGGCTTGATTTGATTTGATTCAATAAGGAATGGGCTCAATGGCTTTGACAGATTCGATGAAAAAAAAGGACAACTACTCTTAATGGTCTGCCTAGTGCCTAACCCGCTTAGCTATAGACATTTTTTATAGTATTCACAATTAGGTATCCTGCCTGAATGCATTACCAATCTTGACCCCTGTTGCCTTCTAACAAGAGCACGTGGGATGAAGTCAGCTTTCTTGGAGGCTGATTTGGAAGTGAGAGGCGAGTCTAGTCACAACCCTACCATTTTTTATTCTTCCTCATGCTCATAATGACAATAATTTCATCCTAACAATCTGAATGGCTAGGAATAAAGAATATGACGACACATTAAAGCCTACGGAGGTCATCTTATAATTCTAATTGTCTAAATGTCCTTGACGTTTGAAATATAAGAAAACTTTAAAATGGAGGAACTCTAACAGCTCCGTGAAAGGGACCTCTTAAAGCATCTCTTTTCTGGTTTAGAAGGCTGCCTTGTCCCAGTGTCTACTCTGGATAACTTGCACGAGAAATTTGGCAGTAGCAAACACATGCTTTCTGTACAAAAGTCATCTGGAAACTGTTGAGCATTTGTTGTTGCTGTGTGAATTGTCCTGTAAACTATGAGCAGTCTGTTTCATGGGCTTGTTTCGGTTCACAAGGATCAGACTATAATGCAGAATGGTCCTTTAGCCACATAGTGGTTCCTCCAATACTCTGGAAAGACTGATTTAGGCTTCTCTTTAGATTATGGCACAAACTTTTTTTTTGGCAAGTTATACTTTACACTACCGAGTAAAAATCTGTCATTTTTAGCATGATGGTATATTTGTATAATTAGGAAATCAGGATTGGATACATGTATGGCAACAAACCTGAATGAACCCGATATCAAATAAGAAGATATGATCTGGTTAATGCCAAATTCTAATGGGAAAATCTGCAATGACAACTGACAAATTAAGCTGTCGAAGCATTGTTAATGCAAAAGGTTCAGGCTGTTCAGCCCATTGGACCAAGTAACAAAATTCTGCTGCTGACAAGAAATTTTAGAGGATTCAAGTTGTATTACTTGTCTTCTGTTTTGCCCTTTGAATTCTCCCAAGGCACAGAGGATTGGTGGCAATCTTTGGCACCTCTTAAAAATTTTTTTACCCAAATAAAATGTCTATTTTTAGATACTATGAGATAATCTAAAGCAGCAGCAGTAGAATTAGAACAATGATAAAGCATAAGTGAAGAGCCATCTTGGTTGTTCAAACATTTAAAACATACGCTAGATGAAGCATATGTGAGGAAATATCAGTTAATTGTAGTTGGAGAAAAAAAAAAGAAGTAAAATAATGTAATAAAAATAATGTGAAATGTTGCTACTCTTCGAGAATATTATACTAAATCAAACAGATGTCATAGAGAAATTCATAAAATTGATTCCACTTAGTGGGACTGAAGGTTTTGTAGTTGTTGTAGTGACGAGAACAAAAAATTTCATCTCAGTAAATCATAAAAAAGGAAACCTTAGTTGTGTGAAAATTGGAAGAGGAAAAATATATAAGCGCGTCAGTAAGGTGTTAACAGAAAAGGAATGAAATACCTTCTTCCTGAAATATCCATAAGCCTCATGGCAACAGCTATACAAGGAAGCATCAACAAAGATGTCAAACAACTAATAAGTAGCGATGCAGAAGCTGAGCCAAGGCCCAAGTTTGAAAGAAGAATGCCAACACCAGCCTGCTCAAGTATTTGAGGAGTATAGTAAAGAACTCCATTTATACCAGAGAACTGCACAAGCAAGAGAAATCCTGAGAAATTGTAGAAAGCATAATGCAACCTGATAATGCAAGGTAAGATAGAACGAAAATTGGTCTAACCGTTCCACAGATCATGCACAGCAGGAGTATCGTATGCCAACCTGCCCTTTTTAAAAGAAAATGGCAAGTTGACAATAAGTAACGAAAGTGCAAAATGTACCTCCGCAGCAGGAAATTACAGAGTGCAGACCCAAAGAATCCTCACTCTTAAAAAGGCAACCGTATTGACTACAAAATGCTTAATTTAAAACAATGTCCTTAAATGGCAGTACACATGAAACTTCAACTTCAAAGTGAATCTAAAATGGTTAATAGAACAATGAATTAGAGTGCTATAACATTGCACAAACAAATAGGAAATTCGCATTGCCCAATTGCACATTCACATTTTCAAAAATCAAAAAGAAAAGAATATAAAATAACCATCCATCAAGAAAGGTGAACTCCACAGCCCTCAGGAACTCATAAATGATGAGCAATAAAAATGACCTCCAAACTCATCACAGGGGACCACAATTAGCTAGCAATTGCAAATAATGTAATTTTAGCCTGTAAGAACTTGTCCCAATTGTACAACATACCATTTTGTATGTCTGCGGAATTTTCTTTGTTTTTTGTCAATCACAAAGCAGATTTCATTTCCTAAAGCAGTTTTTAATAATTTTCTGACAAATCATTTCTCAAATTACATCCAGTCCCAGGAATAAATCATTCACAACTTCAATTTGGTATCTTCAATTTGCATGCAATTCCCTCAAATATCAAAATCTATAATTACATTTCCTGTGCAACACACTAGTATAGTTCCCAAACTAAGACTTGGTTTAACTTTTTTTCAACATCATCTGATTTGCACATAAGCATAACTATGATCATCTTATAATCCTTTTAACAAAACAAGCTCTAAACCTGCAAAAGGCAGTCATTTGCAAGTCATACGATGTCAGAAATTCCCAATGTTGTTGGAATTTAAGCATTTTAAACTCCTATATCACTTGAGGGATTTGATTGGGAAACTTTGACAACGCTAAATGAGAGGCCACATGAGGGGGTAGCTTGATAATATTATTACTAACAGAATAAGTGTTACAACTAATGCAGAAGCTAGCTACTTGAATCATTTCATGAAGACACATACGAAAATTACAGCAGGTAGTGCAGCAGCCTAATGTGCAGACTATAAAAAGGATTGTCAAATGGTGATACGCATGGAATGAAATATCATGCCATATGTAATATATTGCCCAATATATATGTGTCATCCCCCCTCGATATCGATATTTTTCAAAACTATGACAAAATGCCAATATATGTCGTATTGCCGATAGATTCGCAATATATCAGCCAATATTAAAAATATTGGCCAATATATCCAACATTTCCTACATAACCTCCGATATTTGCTCATCAAGTTCCAATTGTCAAAAAAAATTGGGTCCAATTCATCTAATAACAATACTTATCACCCGATATGGCCAGCAACAATACTGATATTTTCATCCATAGTGTTGCTCCTAGTAAAATTCATAAAGGAGAACAAATATGGACACACATGTCAAACATGAATCAAGAATTACCTGCTGAAGTATTTGTATCCCCACACCAACTACCAATGCGTGTTTCACTCCCGGTTCCAAAAGATCGCTCCAGCTTGGCCCTTTTGCAGCAGCTTCAGATGGATGAATCATAGCTGGTCCAACTGGATGCTGATCCATAAGCTCCTTGGAGTAAAGAGCCGGTTGACTAACCAATCCGGAGACCTTGAAGTACTCACTTTCTTCAGGGGCATCGCCGCCAGGAAGAGAAACTAGAGACCCTCGCTTCGATCCGTCACCATCTTGGTGCAAGTAAATTCTTTTGAATCCTCCTTCCTTCTTACCATCTGGACCTTCTTTCTCCGTAAATTTCCATGCCAGCTGCCACCCACCACCAACGCCCATGCCACCTGCTGATTCTCCAGTATTCTTTCCCATGAAACTGCTTGGTTTAATGCTCAATATGCTGCCTTGAGAAGGAGGGGCAATCATGTCTTTTTCCATACTTGTTGTCTGACGAGAGATCAATGGACTTCGGAGGTCATTGTCAGAATCAGTAGCACCACCATCATTAGAAGCATAATCCTCATCATCCCGCAGCGCATTTTCCTCATCCCATTCTTCGTTTTTAGCCTGATTCCCTCCTATGCTGAACATGCTGCCGAAAGTTGGAAAAATAACACTTCGCATGCTTCCTGTTTCTGGAAGCTTCTCATGGACACTGCCAAAGAGTGTGACAAGAGGATCCATAAGAGGAACACTGGGATTCTGAATGCTTCCCTGCCGAGATACAAGACCCAGAGTACTCTGACCAGTCACTGGTCTAGCCACCCAGGAGAGACCTTCTTCAGGACCATATAACTTTATTTGATCTTTAGAAGCTGTTGGTCCTTGGTCTTCAGGGAACTCATCATCTGGGCCAATTATATACTCCTCCAAAGATGTTTCACCACCAACACCAAGACCTTCAACTAGAAGAGCCATTTCAGCTGTTCACAAATGACATTTCCACTGTCACAATAGGAATCTCAAAAATAAATAAGCATATGAATATTGTGTCTTTAGGTAATTGGAAGTAAGGATGACTTGATAGCCCAACAGATAAATGGAAAAAAATTGTGTGAGACGAACAGATCAAGATACATATAAATGTAGGAGAACACCCGTCTCTCTCCAAGAAGAGAACAAAAGGTTAAGATTATCTTTTGTTAAAATACGGAGAATGTAATTACCATGCAGGGATTGGTTTATTAAAACTTCTTGACTTCTAGTAAACGCCTGATCTTTCTAGTTGCCCATCAACCAAAGTTGTTTATCTGGACAAGCATTGGGTATAATGGCCGGTGAAATGCCAACTAAGCATGCCTTTGCCACTTGCCCTGTCTGCTTCTTAACATGTCTCTACAGTTCATGCAAAATTTTATGCTAAAAGCCTAGAATCTTCAGAGAGTTAACTTTTCAAAAGTTTGTCTTCACTGCAAAAATTTATAGAGTTTGAACCTTAGCCTCCAATGAAACTGGGTTCAGCCATACTAGTCACTACGAAAGCAATAAAACGTAAACGTTGTAATGAAAGGGGAACATAACTAACCATTGACATCTTCCCTGCCACGTAATCGCTGCAGAACCTGTTTGGCCTCGAGCATTCGCCCTTTGCTCACAAGCCATCTTGGAGACTCGGGCAAGAAAAATAAGGTTAATGCAATATAAATCAAAGAGGGAGCAGAAAGAACCCCAAGCATCAACCTCCAGCTAGGCTGATCCATCAGTGACATCCCGAAAACCATGCAATATGACAAAAACATTCCACCAGAACCAGTGAACTGTGGAAGTGTGTTCAATGAACCCCTAATTTCTGATGGAGCTGTCTCAGATATATAAAGGGGAACGAGCGTAACCGCCAAACCAACTCCAAACCCATCCAATAACCGTGCCAAGAGCAAGATATAAACGTTGGGAGACCACAACATTATTAAACCGCTCACAAAATAACAGACAGATGAGATTATCATCATGGGGCGACGACCAAGCCAATCTGATATTGGTCCAGAGCACGTAGTAATCAACGTCGCTCCAATAAGTGACATGGCTACTATTAGCCCTTCCATGGTGGGTTCACTCTGCAAGTTGAACTCCTTCTTTATGTATAAAACTGCCCCTATAGCAAAAACATGATAGAAAAGGCCTTCTAATCAGGCGTTGTTTTCAGCTAAAATGCAAAAGAGCTAACAAGGACTAAACAGAAGCAATTGAATGAACCACCAGCAAAGATGGACCATATAGGTGAATAAACCAAACAAAGCTAAGCCTGTTTCCACTGATTAGGTTGGCCATATGGATTTATGCCTCCTTTTGTGGAACAGATAGGATCATAAGAGGATGATTTCCTCTTTTGTTGTCCATTTTCCCCTTGTGATTGGTAACTCTGCCTACGTTGGAGATTTTATTCCAATCATAGTTGGTCCCAAGCTCAAATAAAGGAGGATGGATGAGCTGGATAACCAGTAATTAGAGTAAAACTTTATCAGTTCTTTTGACAGGGGTTTCAAGACCTAAGAATCAACAGACAAAATAAGCAATGACAGAGCCTGCATGTTGTAATCCCATACATGGTTTAGGTAAAAGCTTCAAAACAAGGAACTAAAATATGGACCACAAATAGCAAAAAGTTAATGATCCTTGCAAGACAATGAAAAATCATAGCTATAACTTCTGCGTAGAACACTGGAGAAAACAATTGAGAAACCAGGGAGGGAGACGCAAGAGAAAAACAATTACCGGCTATCGTAGCATTATCCCATCCTTGCAAGAAGTTTCCAACAGCAGCAGCAACTGCCACTAAGACTGCTCCACTCATGTTTCACCCCGACGTTCTTGCGCAACTCTATACCAACTCCACAGTATCACAAATCAAATTCAATGACAAAAACCCAGAAAACCTAACGTTTCCAAATTCGAACTCATTAAGAAATCGCAATCAATAGATATACGTATAGATAATGCCGACGTAAAAGAACAGACGTAACTGAGAAGGAGAAATTGAAATCGAGAAACCCTGATAGAGAAATCGAAAATAGAAGCAAATATTGAATCAAATTCAGATCCGAAAATAGAATTAGCTTTCTCACCTTGGAGAGAAAATAAGGCACTCAACAAAAGCAGCAGATTCCAACCATCAATTAATGCAGAAAAAATAGCTAATTGCCAGACTGCAATTGGCATAAAAAGAATGGTCGATTAGAAAATATATATTTTTTACATCTTTCTTCTTACGCATATTACATCGCGACGAGCGAGAAGTTCGTGGGAAAGGAGAGGATTGAACAGATCGACAGTACCGCCTTTCAGTGAGGAAATTGCATAATGTAATGAAGTGGCGGTATATATCGCAACTATTAGTAATTATTATTTACTATATACTGCGGGGTTAATTAAATTTAATATGTATCTTAAATAACATTATTTCGTAATTAATTATTACTATAAATAACAGAAAATATATTACGGCAGAAATATTTATATATTTCTTTCTATCATTCGAACACTGTTAATTGATTATATATTTTTTTCATATTTTTGTACAATATAGAAGTCATTTGTTACGTTATATACTATTAATTATTGAAAATATCTTAGTTATTAACATATGTATTAAATTTAATTGATTATTAACATTTATAATTGTTACTTATATTAAATTATTAATTATCATTTAATGTTAACAAGTGGCTTAATAAACTGAAAATATTATATTACTCCATGCTGATCTAATATACCATTAAAAAATGCAACCGTTCTACACCTCTACAACAAATTAATTAAATATATGTTACGTTATATTAATCATTGTGACATATAACTCTTAACTAATCAACTTTAATATGTATTTTAAAAATAATTTTATCATTTTAATATTTATAATGACAATTAATAACATACTTACTAAATATAATTAATAATACCAACATGTTATATAATTCCGCGTCTACCCATCTGTCTCTATTCAACAAGGCCAATTTGCTGTTAGTCAGAACAAAAAAAATTATAAATCATTTAAATTTAACCAACATAAATTATAAAATATATATAAAAATTATAAATCATAAATAATAAATTATAATTTGACATTGATGGGTACACCGAAAATGGGTTGGCCCAAAGTCAACGTAGGCCCAAAACGGCCTACTAGACGGTCAACTTGTGAACGGCCCAACTGAAGACACAGGCCCAAACTCTGAAAAGCCCCAGACGATCAACGTCAGCGTTGACCGTCTAGACCTCAACAGACGGCCAACTCACAAGCAGAAGTTCAACTCAAACGTTGACCGGATGTATTGTAGCAGTAGGCCTAACAAAGAATTTTTACGATTACGAACTTGTCCCACTTGAACCCATGATCCATCAGACGGCCAGTAACAGCTCTCCCAACATCTTCCACGATCCCAGCCGGCTCCCAAAATGGACATTGACAAAATTAGCGCCCCTTCTCATAAGAAGGGCGCATATTTTTCAAATTCCTTACCAACTGAGACTCTTCAATGGTAAAATATACATAATGAAGGTGAGCAGTTTGAAAAACCACTAACCGTCGTGGAAGAAAGCTATCTTGATCCGTTTGGCAACAAGCGTCAACTCTGGAATGAAGACAGACGAGAATAACGCAGAGGATCACGCCTTTCATCCAAGGCACATCACCTTACCCACCTTTAAGTAAAACCCTAAAATTCTCATTCAATGGATGGTGTGACGAACACATTATGAGATGCATGCTCTTGCTTACAGATGACAGGTTCTTCCTTACGCATTCTTGCTTACAGATGACAGGTTCTGATTCATATGTTTTTACTAACTCACGAGAAGCTCTTACATGCAATTTTTGGCATACAGAGACGATCTCTTACGGTTAAGCTCTCACGTACCCAAGTTATTGCTTACAGAGAGAACTCTTACATTAACAAGCGCTTATAGAGTACTAGATGGATGCCCATCGTCTCTTCCACTCTTCTGGGCGTTCATCCTCTAAACCCCACCAGAGGCCTCCAGCTTCCTAGAGACTTAATCGACTTTTCAAGTGTCATTTTCGGAAGCTTTCACACTTTTGAGATATCATTTTCTTACATTCCCTGTGAGTAAGAAACGATCACTTACGTCCTCGACAAGCTAGTACTCCTGACCGATCAACCCTCTTACTTTCTCTCGCTTTTCAGCATTACCTCCCCTGGTTTAGGAGGTTTTATTGACTTGGAGTATTTTCAGTGGAACAACATCCCGCCAATACACTAACCTATTGTTCGTTTTAGTGGTGTGTAGGATTCGCACTCAGTGAATGAAGCTGATTCAAACAATCCAAATCTGTTCGAAATCGGATTCAAGTACGCATCAGACATATATATGATTTTTTGGGTATGATTTTTTAACCAAGCCACATTTTTCGGTTTGGTTATAGATAAATAAAAATCGAATCGAACTAATCAAATTGACATGTTACAAATGTTGTAATCCAAAAACATTACTCTATATAATTTTTTTTTTTGTTAAATTGAGTCAAAATTTTATAAAATGCTCGTATTTATTAAATCGTGTCAAATTTTCAAAATATTATTATATTACAGAAAATAGTTCCCATTAATTTAACCACTAAAAATATAAATTTGGGTCACGTTACTATAAAAAGAAAATATATTTATGATAAATATTCAATTTGGGCATAGATTTTGATTAAACAATGAAAATATGTACGCTATATATGTTAGACTTACCCAATAGGGTAATAAGAATATTAATCATTTGGATTGAATACGATATTTGTATACCATGTGTGATAAGATATTATAAAATTATATAATTGATTATTTGTAAGATTTATAAGTATCGATACTTCTTAAAAATTTACCCAGCCATTAATAGTGGATTTGTGTTTATTGCTTAACAAATGATATTAATATTTGAGGAGATTATCATAATATTTTATATAATTAACATAATTACTGATATAAGTTTGACAGAACATATATTTTTATTAATATTTAAATATAGTAAAATTCTAATTATTATTTTGATATTTAATTGCCTAATAACTTTTGAATTGTAATTATAATAATATTTTAAATCTCATATAGTTATTAATTATTATATATTATTATTAAATTTATATGTATTTGATGTTATTATATGTGATACTTTTCACAACTCCCTTAGGAACATAAAATAATAATAATAATAATAATAATAATATCAAAATAATAATTATCCATTTGATTTAAAAATTCAAATAACACAAAGTCAAATTAGATATATCATATTAAAACAAAAAATAACAAAGTAATCACAACTCAATAATGAACATAGGAACCTTGCCAGAATAAGCCTTGTTTGCCTCAAAAATATATAAAAACATATTCAAATTTAAAAATCAATAAAAAAAATATCTGATTAAATATTCAAATTTTAAAAATCAATAAAAAAAATATCTGATTAAATATTCAAACTACCACAATAAAAAAATATACGAATCATCTATCTAATACAACATCCCAAAATATACAACTATGAAAATTGAAATATACAATATCCCAATATTTAACAAAATATAAATATAAAAATATATATATATACAACTAAAAAAAATAATGGCCGTAACATTCTTTGATATTCTGTAAATATTTATGACCCATTAATTTGAAAGGGTTAGAAAATGTCACAGATTTATAAACTAACACTCAATAAATACATTTATATGAATTATAAATAATATCCATAAAACAAATAAAATGACAAAAAAATCGTAAAATACATGAAAATCTGATATGCCAAACATTTGTAAATAATACAATCTAAATTATTATTTTATATGCATAATTCGTTACATATATACTAATATCTAATCATACAATCGTATAAAATTATCAAATATCCAAATCGTATAATACATCAATAAAATTAAGAAATCTAAAATCATGTAAATTTAAAAATCATATTAAAATATGTGAACCTTAGAAGGCCAAAACGGCTTATAATATAAAATATACCGTAGGACAAATCAAAAAATTAAAAATCGATAACTTATACATTAACTAATTAATAGGTTAATTTTAAGGACGGGTTATACATATTCTCAAAAGTTTTAGGCTTAAATATTTATATTTAAAATTCATAGATGGGCATCTATATATTATTTTTTCTATATCACGTCAAAAGTAATTTTTTTTTCTATCAATAGATGATAGGTATATTTTTAAAGTGCGTCTAATATAATTAGAATATATTCAAATATATATCATTAATTTCTGATAATAGAATTTTTTTTCATAAATATAACAAATCAAATATCATACGTTCTATTTAAAACACGTATAAGTGCTAATATTAAACATGCACGAGCGTGATAACATGCGTTAAGTGGGTGCTGGCTTTAATTTTTTCTTAATTTTAATTATAAATAAGTTTAAATATGTAATTGTTATTTTTAAGGTAAATATAAAGTAACATGTAATTATAAATAGTTTAAATATGTAATAATATGTAATTATTATTTTTAAGATAAAAATATATATAATGTTTTGTAAATAATATTCACAAATTTCATGCTTATTCTCAATATTTATTTTTGTATAAAAATAAGCAAGTTAACATATGAAAGAATTATAAATAAGTTTAATTATAACAAAGGTGTTATATTAAGAGTAATATTATTTATATTCAGTGTTTATTAAATTATATTAAAATTATTTTTTTATATAAAAAATAATGAAAATTAAAATTAATAAAATAATATTTTTAAATATTAAATACTCGGGGAGTTGCATTCCAACGGATGCAGTATGATTCCTGGGTCCCGCCCATAAAGACACGTGGCATGTTATTTACACATAAACATAAAAACTTGGAGAGAGAGAGAGAGAAGAACAAATAAGACAAGTTTGGTGGGAAAGATTCTCGTTAATTAATAAAGCGAAAGGGACAACAATACAAGCAGTAATGAGGAAGAAGCCAACGCAATTTATACTCACATTCATCCCTTTCCTCTTACAATTTATATTTTTATCCTGCATTTTTCTATAACCTTGAGAAATGCCATTAATTTGAATATCATAAAATATATTAAAAAATGAGTTCTATATATTTATAATATCTTGTTTGGTTTATTGCCCTTCGTAAGATACGAAATTCAAGTCACGAAAATTGGTCCCTCAGCTACTCAGATCAATTGAAGGATCTAACTACATTTTTAATTTATATAACAGTTCAAACCATCAATAAGTATCAGATATATTAGTAAATAATATAATATTTATATATTATTTTTATATAAATTTGCCTATATGTTCATATAAATAAAATGGCATATGATTAAAGATTTTCTAAATAGTTATTGAGAAATGAATACTTCAGATTATGTATTTTGAACACTATTTATTTTATATTACAGGTGGGCCTGTAATCCCTGCGTTCTGGGGGCCCTGTTCGGCGCTGCTTCTCGCGGGAATGTTCTCTGCCCATGAACTTTCTCCTCCCTTCACGAGGGAACGACCGAGGCTGATCCGCCCGTTCTGGGCGCTTCGCCTCGTTGGCCTCCTTAGCAGCAGCGTAGGCCCTGGTAATCGATTCCGCCTCGCGGAATGTTTGAGGATTTTTGTGGGCTGGGTGTTTGAAAAAGTCACCAAAGGTAAGTGCCGAGATGAAGCTGCCCAACTTCATCTCCTCAGTGATCCTGGGGATCCTTCTGGCCTCTGCCACGAAGCAATCCAGGAAGCGTCGTGGGTTCTCTCCCGGTTTCTGTTTGATGTGGGAGAGGTGCCACAACTGCTTCTCTTCCCGTCGGCTCGATGCGTACTGAGCCAGGAAGAGGTCCGTGAGTGCACGGAAGCTGTCGATAGTGCCTGAAGGGAGATGGTGAAACTAGATCCTAGCGTCTCCCTTCAGGGTGAGGAGAAAATAGCGGCACATTGCTGAGTTTTCTAGCCATTGTAGACTCAGATGGGTGCGGAAGTGATCCTGATGGTCAACTGGATCACTGCTCCCATCGTATGAGTCAAGAGCTGGCATCTTGAACTTTATGGGGACTGGACGGTTTAGGATCTCCGCAGTAAAAGAAGATCTGTCCAGGTCTATTGCGCGCTCGTCGTTCTAGAACACACGGTTTCAGATTTGTTCCACTTGCAGATCGACGCGTGTGGCTGATCTTTTGGAATTTAGGTAGTCCCTCAACTCTGTCTTATCCCTGGAGGATTCAGCAGCGGGTCTGCTGCTACCTCCAGTGGATCCAGCAGTCCTGGAGGCTTGCTCCAGAACGGTGTGGTGGTTTTCTGCCTGAGAGTATCGGGGATTTCTTCATTCTTGGTTCTCTCTCGGGGACGTGCTCCCAGAGCGTTCTGCTGGCCTGTTCTGGCCAGGAACACGGGAGGACACCTGTGCCGAATTGTTCCCGATCTTCTGTGGCCTTTTAGCCGGCATCTTCTTTCTCTGGCCACCCCTTTTGGTGGTAGGAGCAGGGATGGCCGCTGGTGGAGCCACCTGCTGTTACAGCTCTTTTTGAGCACAAAGTATCTGAAGCAGGTGATTGTTGGCCTGCATCTGCTCCACCAGTTGCTGGAAGTAGGGTGGTGGAGCTCCGCCCGTAGCCCCGTTGACCAGGACGTGAGCAGCACGACCTTGGTCGGGGTTGGTAGCGTCCCTAGCAGGATCGCTAGTCTGGGCTCTTGTGTTCACCAATGCAGGAACAGAAGGTGACCAAGAGCGGGTGCAAGAGTTCGGAGTAAGCTTTTTGTTAGCGCATCCCACAGACGGCGCCAATGATGCGTACCTGGATCCAACTTCGAACAGATTCGAATTCTTATTGAATGACCCGATCTGGCTCCGTTCACTGAGTGCGGGTCCTGCACACCACTAAATGGAACAAGAGGTCAGCGTTATCGGTGGGAGGTTATCCCACCGAAAATACTTCGACGCTCAAGTCAATAAGACAGTCTTTGAAGAAAGAAACTGAAGAGCTTGAGGGTTGGATGAGGGGGATAAGGAGTGTGAGGATCCAGATATAAGAGAGACGCGAGGCCTTTCTTGTATCTGGATGGTGGGAAGGC
>JAOVVI020006074.1:961-15926 GCA_028571085.2 Nepenthes alata | reverse complement strand
AAAAAATCATCTTACACCTAAGAACAGTTATTCCTTATACTCAGGGAATAACTATTCATTCAGAAATTATTATTTTCAGGTAAAATACAACCAAACGGTGAAATTATTATTCCACCGAGATAAGGAGGAAATAGAATTTCTATTCCCTCCAACCAAACATAGGGTTGGAGTAACTTGGACCAAGATGAACCAAATTTTTTTTTATTGGTGAAAGGGCCATGTGGCCCATTCTTTGAGAATTTAAGAATTTGGGGAGCTTATCCTTTTGAAAGAATGGCTAATTTAATCATTCATAATTACAATTATTTCATATTAATCTAATGGCTATATTATTTATGTTGTCTCAAAAGAGACGTGATCGAGCAGACAGTAGGATGTCGAACTCCACATACAAATAGACATAGTAAAAGAATGAAGAAGAAGAGAATAAATATATGAATTTTTATATGAAAAACCCTTATCAAATAAAGAAAAAATTACGGGACATTAATCTACGAACCAATTTCACTATGTGTGAGGCTGAAAATAATATCCCATAATTACACTGGTACAAGAGAAAGAAGACCGAATAACAGAGTACAAGTAATACAAAAATCACACTTCTTTTTGCTCACAATTCTCTCTTTTTTCTTCCTTGTCTTTCACTCTCTCTTAATTTTTTCACATTCACACACACATACAGTGCCTCGCTTACTCTTAAAATAATAGATGCCAATATTCAGCAAATTTGAGAAATATTCTTTATTTTCTGACAAAATCTGTCATTACTAATAATATAAATATGCTCTATACAAAAACAGTTCCTGCATAACTGTTTGAGATCACATATGCTCATAAGATCTTCTAAGCTGGCACCATTATGAATTTTCTAACAGACAGACAACATTCCAACGCCCGCGTTCATCACAAGATCGGTCAACGCCCATTGACCGTCCTTTTCACAAGACCACCGATCCCTTAGGAGATCGGTCTGTAATTCTTCAGGGATCTTTCAACAATGTATGGCGACTTATGCCACCCACCGATCAACATATTGACCAGACATTGTTACCCGTCAAATTATTTTCGGTCAACAAAGTTGACCGAAATTTTTTCTACTTATTCGCTTCACAATCCATGAGCTACGTCTGAGTCATCCAATCATTAGGACTTTCACATGGGAGTGACCTCCCAACAGTTTGATATTAAAAAATGATATTTAAAAAATATTAATCATATTCGTCCAATATTAATCATACAATTGTAATTAGTAGTAATTGGATTAATTCCTCCTTTAGTAGGATAAAAACTCCAAGTTTGAGAATTTCACCCATCATATAAGCTGTTTGTCACACATCTTGTTTTTCAGGCTAGGCCATGGTATGCTAGCCTATATAATTTTTCATACTCTTAATTTATTGTGGTAGGAGAAAAATATGAGAACCTACCCCTATAAAAATCAACCAGAAATACCTTATTTTTTTCTAACCCCTTTAATTCTCAAATTAATTTGATACTTTAAATCAACAAGACTCTGATTAATCGCAGCCAATTAATATCCATTTGAGAATTTTTTTAAATTGACGAATGTATATAGTATATTGTATTATAAACCTTAGAAGAATCTAATATATACAATTTTATCCTTATAATATGAAATTAGATTTTCTTAAATTAAATATTTAATCTTATCTTATGATAAAATAATATTATTATTATCCAAATATTTAAAATTTTAATTGACCCCAAAAATTATTGAAAAAAAGGTATCACTCTTTAGAACACTATTAGATGAGGCATCATTCAATTATTTATCTATTTATATGTAATACTATTAATATAAATGATTGAATAAAACAACACTGTTGTCAATCTTGGGCCTCTATTATTTCCTTAGTCATTCAGGTTTAAAGTCCGGCCCATTATAATTAGCCCAAGCCCAAGCCCAACATAGGGCGGTTACAGTACCACAGAACCCTAATCTCTACCAGAACCCCAATTAGTCCTTTCATTTCTCCATTCGGCCTCCGATTTCAGAGAGAAGAACAGGATAATCTGTTGAGCTCAATCATGGCGGCGCCCGTTGAGTCAGTGCAGTGCTTCGGAAGAAAAAAGACGGCTGTCGCCGTCACCTACTGCAAGCGAGGCCGAGGCCAGATCAAGCTTAACGGCACTCCTATCGAGCTCATCGAGCCGGAGATCCTCCGCATCAAAGCCATTGAGCCCGTCCTCCTCCTAGGACGCCACCGCTTCAGCGGAGTCGACATGCGGATCAGGGTCAAGGGCGGTGGACATACAGCCCAGATCTACGCCATCCGCCAGAGCATTGCGAAGGCCCTCGTCGCGTTTTACCAGAAGTACGTCGACGAGCAGTCAAAGAAGGAGATTAAGGACATCTTGGTCAGGTATGATAGGACTCTGCTTGTCGCTGATCCTAGGAGGTGTGAGCCGAAGAAGTTTGGTGGGCGTGGTGCTCGCGCTAGGTTCCAGAAATCTTACCGTTGAAGAACCGGAGACTTCATAGAGAGCAAAGGAAGAAGGAGGAGAGGAAGAGATGGTATTGCACTTCGTTTTCGTTTGCTGGTGTATTTGCGTTAGACTGGTATGCGTTTTGTGTTTAGATTGAATTTGGATTTGGAGAGTAATTAAATCTTTGCTAAATTTTCAGGGCCTCCTTCGTCTGTTTTCTGTGGTTCTCTCTGCTAATCTATCAAAACTGATCCGTTTTTGAAATACCGTTTAGCACTCAGAATCAATAAATTTGGCAGAAGAATCGAAAAAAACCTGCATCTTCTTACTCCAGGCATGCTATATTTTGTGGGAAATGGTTACTGAAATGCATTCCAGAATTATTTCAGCTGAATTGCATTTTGATCCCCTATGCTTCTTGTGTTGAAATTCTTAATGAACTGCTGTTGTTATTATAAGTCAATTTGGCATCGTTCAGTTCTGATAAAACAATTTCACTGGAGGATGATGCGTAGGTTGGAAGCCACAGTTAATATTCGAGAATTGAGTTGGATGTTGTCTTAAATTTCATGCATGCTCGATGTTGATTTGATCCTTCCTACAGACAGGACTGTGGGTAGATATTGCATAATCAAATTGTTGTGAAGCTCTTACTCGATACTTGGCATGAAAAGTATATTTTCAGATTTTGCTTGGAAGATCACTTTTTTTTCTCTTATTTTAATTTGGAATTGCATTTTTTTTCAGGCCCATTTTCTTACAATCGATATACTTGATTCTTGTTTAATGTGTTGCTTGTTATTGTCATGATTGCATAAGGAAGTGTAGGCCCCAGTTGTTAAAGTGTGCCTGTTTGCTTAGTGAGCTCTTAGAATCATCCCAAACTCACATCGACGTGACAACTTGATAGTTTGGGTTATAACATCTATTCATATTTTTAATTTGTTGTCATAAGCATAGCAACTGTTTGCTAATGGCTGCTGTGAGCTCTCAAATGTGTGAATAGCAAAGAGCACTTTGACACCACATTTGCAGTTTGTGCATAGACCCAAAAAGCATAAATAAATGGCTATCTGTTTATATGCATATTGCCACTTGAGCTATCAACCTATGATCAAGGAAGATGGTGATCTGCCTTATAGCATTTGGCAGTGTAGGTAGGCCAGGTTTTCCACAGATAAGTCATTTCAGACCATTGATCTGCATTATTCTGCAGATAGATGGAGTTGTGGGTAGTTTGTTACGGCTTAAGCATTCTTCTGCAATGTTTTTATATTCTGTGGTTTTCGTGTGGATTTGTGGAAGGTGAAGATTAGATTGTTGTTATAAGTTCACGGTTAAGTAAAGATGGTGATGGTGACAACAACCAAGCCTAGGCCTAAGCTGCTGAGCAAAAGCCATGGCTAAGAAGAAATAGTGGGAGGAAAGATAGAAATTTTTGCCCATGAATAGATAGGTGTCTAATATCTATCCGATGGTGAACGGTCCGGATTAGGTTTGACGATTGATTCACTCTCCACAAGTCCAAACTAATGAACTTCTAACCTCATGTTTGGTTGTAGAGATGAAATGATATAGGAGTGGAATAATTATTCTTAAAAAGACGAGATATGATGGGAAAAAAATTGAAAATAAATATCAAGCCTCATTTGATTGGGCCTGAAATTGGAAGTTGAAATTAGAATTTCATGCATAATTTTAATTTTATATTTGTATTTCTTAGAAATGAAAATTTAATTTTTGATGCTTCTTTGTAAAGTAAAGAATTATGATATTCTAGTGGAGTAAAGCATTATAAATATGAGGTCAAAATTAATTTATTAATTAAATATGATAAAAATTAAATAATGTGAGATTTATTGGATAAATTATTTTTAATTGTTTAGGTTGAGTGGAGTAGGATTAAATATTATTTTATTTTTTTAAGTTTTTATTTTGGCAGTAAAAAAAAATTTTAATAACTTATTTTTTAAAGTTATATAGAAGTAAAATATATAGATTTAAAATTTAATATTCTGATAAGAAATACTATATAAAAATATTTTCATTTTATATTTATCTATAAAATAATATTTATATCTAAAAAAAATTTTTAAAATTATATTATATTTTTATTTTATTTTATATATTAAAAATTTTTTAATTTATATTGGTTTTATTTTCATATATGGATTACAGAATTTTAACTATATTTTAAAATTTTCTATTAACATCATGATTTTTTATACAATTTAAATAATAAAATTAAAATTCAATCGTAATTTTAATTTTAACAGCACTAAAATTATATTTATATTTTTGAATTATAATTCTAATTTTATAATTTAGTATATGTTTATATATATATACACTGTTAAAACATAAATAATAAATTTATATAAAACATTTTCTTTTACACTTCTAACAAATATATTTTTTAATAAGTTAATTCCATTCAACAGCCATCACTCGAACAAGCAATGAGACCTTGAGCAAGCAAAGTAACTCACGGGGGAATAACTTGTTCGTATCAAATTTTTATTCCCATAATAGTTATAATTTTTTATTTATATACAATTTAAATAATGAAATTATTATTTTATCAAAAAATAAATCTAAAATAAAATTTTAATCCCATTTTATCAAACATACTGCTTGTGAAAGAGAGACCAAAAATTTTATTTTTTTCTTATTTTATATTTTTTACCTCGGTTTAAAGAGGGACAGAGTAGGTACATGCAAGCTTCTGTCTGTATATGCCTCTTCATCTCTATGAAAAATAAAATTCTTCAAATTAATCTTTTTTTTTTTTAATTTTTTATTTATTTTTCTAAAATCACACTTACCATTCATGTTAATTATTTTTGATGAAAAAATAAAAGCAACTTAAACGTGACTACCTGTAAAAAGCGCATACAACATGAATATGATACTCGAACCTGAATGGCACAACTTACATTGAATGGCTACGGTGATGAACCAGGCACCACGCCACTTCAGTATACGTCTACAGACCAGGGGGGTAGCAGAGCAGCCGAACACTTCCCATAAGATAGGCCAGCCCGCCAAGGGAAGACCCAAATGAAAGTCGAACCAAAATGAGGTCAAATCGGGCCGATTAAGCGCAGAGAACTTGAAATTCATGACCATTTTATCAGATCAAATAGTCTCAAAAAACTATCAATTCCATCTATTGCCCCGGCCACCTGAATTCTGCCCTCGAAAATCGGACTGTGATCCCGACCCATGATAGCTCGATCTCTTCTTCTTATGGGTTTTCCATGTCAAGACATGATGCCCATTCCAAGGACTTCCCCAACCATCTTCATGACATTCATGCTTCAACTTTGTCCCCTCTTCACTCCACTCACTTGTGCTAGTAACGTCGTCATTCCCGAGCTCAGAATCTGGCTTCTCGATCCCATGGCTGCTAGTAGCCGGCTCATTGATCTCAGACGGGGCCCGCTCCTTCCTCTTGCCCTTGCCTGAGGTTTCAGACAGGATGTCTCCGTTCTCCAAGGCTTTTGCCCACTGCAGATCACTCAGTGTGTCCGCGTAAACCACCTCCTTCCTCTGCCGCTTCCCCGTTATGTTGGCACTTTCGTAGTCAAACCCTTTGCCTTTACTTTCCTTGTCGTCTGCAGTCGTGTATGCCCACTCTGGCACCTCATGTTCTTCCATCAGCCGGGATTTGTAGTTCTCCTTCACCCTTCTCTCCTCATCCATTTTCTCAAACAGCCAGAACTCTTCCTCAGTTCGGGCTGCCAGGCGGTTGATCTCCCTCTCACTTGGCACATCAGTTCCCAGAGAGCTTGTGCCTCGGCGCATAATTTCTTCTAGCATTTCCCTTCTATCCTGGGCTGCATGGACAGAAGCAATCTTAAAACTGTCTTGAATTTAAATTACAAGGAGCAAATTATGAACGGAAACCAGGCAAGAAATGAAGAATTAGAAGCAAATAAAAACAGAAGTACATACACATACTTCTTTGCTGCAAAATTTTAAACAAAAGTAATTAAGAGCTGGCGTTGGCGCTCACAAAGGAGACAGATGTACTTAAAAAAAGGGGTCAAGAAAGATCTAGAGAGGGTTGGACCACTTTTAGGCCTATTATACAAAACATTGCCTTACATTATGCAAGAAGCTAATTCCATGACTTAAGCCCTGAACTCTAGGACACATGACAACAAACTCTTACAATTACACCAAAGCTCTGCTTTTGCTGATATACTACAAACAAACATATAATAACTTAAGAGGTGGCCTTGGTGCTCCCAAAGGAGATGGTTATACTTAAAATAGTGGGCAGTCCAGTGCATAAAGCTTTATCTATGCGTAGGGTTGTGGAGTCAAGCCACTTTTATGTCTATTGTACGGGGGTTTACCAATGCATTATGCAAGATGTTATTTCTATGAGTTGAACCCGTGGCCACAACCTCACATAACGACAACTCTAATAATTCACCAAGGTTCCCTTCTCATGTGCTACAAGCAAATATATTATCTGACTTAAAAAATGGCCTTGATGCTCCCAAAGGAGAATGAGGCACTACAAACAAATATATTTTCCAATTTTGAACAATCTTTTAACTTGTTTAAGACTACAAATAGCACATATCAAGCATTCTTCTTCCCAGCTTCCTCTTGTTTCACCTACTTTATCATAAGCCATGTAATATTATCACTCCCCAACACACACAAAAAAAATAAGAAAAAAAAAGAAGAAAAAAGAGGTCTTTGATTTGATGAGTGCGTGGAGTTTTTGCTTCTTCCAAGTCTCTTTATCCATTGCAGTTCTTCAATATAAAGCGTACCTGTGGATGTTGTGTTGAAAAGTCCAGCCTGAATAACTTTTGCATCGATGCCCATCTTCTGCTTTGCGCGTTCCAAAATCACTTCCTCAATTGACCCAACACTGACCAAGACAAAAACCCTCACCTCCTTCTTCTGACCTATCCGATGGGCCCGATCTTCTGCCTGTTGGTCCATCTGAGGGTTCCAATCGCTATCAAAAATTATAACTGTATCCGCTGTTTGCAAGTTCAAGCCAAGACCACCAGCTCGAGTGCTCAAAAGAAACATGAAGTAAGGAGAATCTACAGCATTAAATTCCCTAAGTAAGGTTCCTCTTTCCTCAGTCTTTGATGACCCGTCTAGTCTAAGATACATAAAATCATGCATTTTGAGATATATTTCGAGAATGTCCAAGAGGCGGGTCATTTGTGAAAAGAGCAAGACCCTATGCCCTGCTCGACGCAGTTTAGGGAGCAAACGATCAAGTAACTCAAATTTTCCAGATGCTCTAACTATTTCCTCCTTGCGCCACATAATGTATTCTCCCACAAACAGGTATGGATGGTTGCAACATTTTCTGAGCTGCATGGAGAGGTTCTGTAGGCCCTTTGACTTCCCAGATCCTGCATACAATTCATTATTTTTTCAGAATTGTTTTACTATTAACGGTTTGTTTGGACCTATGAAAGTCTGAAGGGGAAGAAAATTAATGGGAGAAGAAGAAAATGGGAGAAAATAAAAAGAAAATTACTTTTCACAAATATGAATATTTTAATATATATTTTTCATCATTTTTTCCTTGTGATTTTCTATACAATCCAAACAAAAAAAAAGAAAAAAAAAGTGGTTTCCTTTAGTTTTCTTTTTCTTTGCTTCAAACATTTTTAGATCCAAACAAATCCTAAAAGAACAGCAATTAGAAAACACCTAAAGCATGAAATTACCCACATTGAACAAGATATGAACAGACAAATGAACAAAGGAAAGCTGAGTACAACCAAAATAAACACAAGGAAAAGCCTCTTCAGAGGTATTGCAAATGCTAGCAGTACTTGACAGTTAACCATTTGGTCCCACCCACTGGCAGGATAAGGAAAAGAATGAAAGAGAAGGTTCAGTATGAGAGCAAACAAGAACTTGAAGTATCCATATGAGTTGCAATCTGTTTGTTGCATGAGATTCCAAGGAAATACTGATAGTCTGTCTGGTACGCGTAAAATAGTAATAAAGACGCTCATATAGATGGAAATATCGGTATCGGTATCAGTTGCAGCCATTCTCAATATCGAATACATTTGACAATATGTATCAGTATTAGATATATCAGAAGAAAAAAATTTTAAGAATTATAAACTAACAAGAAAATATTGGTCAAAATATTGGTACATCAGCCGATATTTTCATATATGGACGTTAGTCCTGAAAGGACAAATACCTCTTCTAGGTAGTGTAATTGTGCAGCAGCTGGTTTGATTGCTGGGTAGCAGCAGGTATTTCAATTGACAACAAATTAGAAGATTAGCAAAAACCAACTCCATCAAAGTTCATGAAACTTTAGACATAAACAGCAATCAAACTAAAAAAAAAAAAACCAAGATCCACACAACTATATAATAATCAGGCAAGTCAACATATGCAGAAAACAGAGTCAAACAAATCTCAAACACATTAATATTTATAAGCTATAACTTCCACTTTAGAGTATATTTGTATCTAGAAAGCTTATTTCCTATAACACCATGGCTAAATACGTCTAGTCCCTTCCTAGCCCACAATGCATGAACCCTCATCCAGTAACCAACCATATCACTTTATAGTAAACTGGAGATAGAGTCTTCAGAAGAGCAGATTTTATGCTCACTGTGCGAACGTACACTAGGCAATGAGCATCACAGAAGCTAGATTCCAGCCTAGAAAGCAAATAAGGCCTATGCCAATGCAAACGAGCACATTACAATCGTGACTCAGAAGCTAAATTTCACAGTAAACCAAAACTACTACTTCTTATGTATCTCTCCAAAGATCTGTTTTATAGTGGACAACATCTATAAATCAAAGAAATGTTTACACCAGGATAGCTTCAAACATTACAAGCACAGATCTTTAGAACATTCACTTTATATAACACCAATATATTCTCACTTCACGAAAATGTCAACTCCAAACACATCTACAAAAGAACCCTAGAACAGAAGCAAACACTGAGTGCTGACCTGCGGCTAGCCCAACTCTGCCCAAGTCTGTAACCTGCTGATAGTATACTTTCTGCCATGCTGACATGTCACATTTCAGTATGACCTGTGTTTTGATTGGAAGGTACTTCTCCACTTCATCTTTCTTCCTTCGCAGGATGAATGGCCTTATAACCTAATGATCATATATTGCTTTAAAGGAAAACATTTCATGAAAGGCCAAAAAAGAAAATTAAAACAAGTAAAGATACACTCACATGATGAAGACGGAGAATGATCAGCTGTTGTTCCTCATCTGTAAGAGTGACATCACCACGGTCTGCAAATGGTGCATTGAACCATTCCTCAAAATTATCAACAGAATTAAAGATATTTGGAAGAAGGAAATTAAGCAGGGCCCACAATTCCTGGAGACTATTCTGTATTGGTGTGCCAGTTAACAGAAGCCTGCGTCGGATCCTATATCTGGATTCACATAAGAACCAAAGTAAATATTTAAATTCTACGGTGACTTTTTTATAAAAATCAGAAAAATTTAAGGAAACAATGGCAAAGTTAACAAAAATATACTATATAACCAACAACAAAATGTTCCTCAAATTTTGTTTTGAATTAGATAAAGAGAATGTTGTATTGCATAACTTTTACAAATATCGGCTTGTCAACAAATCAAGGTGATGACTGGGGAAGTTATATTGGGGTTTGACACCAAATATTGGCGGCAGTGCATCGTTTAAGCCAATACTGCAATTTACAATTATAGTGGAACCACTCTAGGTCAAGGCCGCTCAGGCTCAGGTTAGTTTTGCATTGGTGTGACCTCATGTACATATCAAACTCAATGATAAAGGATTGAGTCAGTTGGCCTCCGGTCAAGTTATTTCAGGGTCAGGTCACCTCCAACTCATGCCACTTTGGGTCATTTGGCCTCAATTTGGGTCTTTTCAGGTTGTCTCAGATCAACCTACCGATTTTATTTTTGGTCTTGATGTTTTTTTTTTTTGCTTGTTCTAAAGAAATTATATACCGAACACCAATTCCAACTATAAGAAATTCATAAATTGTACAAGGGCTTACCTATGAGTCAAGGTGGATATCGGACAGTTGGCTTATGGTTGGGCCATTTCTGGATTATGCACTTAAAATTGGGTCAATTTTAGGACATGTCGAAGTTTGGTCCTGCTATTTGGATTACGTGATAACATGGGTTATGTTAGGACCAAATACAGGTTTTTTCATATCTTAGGCTGCCCCCGATTGGACCACTTCAGGTTTTGGCTTTCCTCAAGTTGAATTGTTTCGCTTGGTTCAATCTATCAATTTTATTTGTCACCTCAACTTTTTTGTTTTTTTTGGCATGTGCACTGATATATGCAATTCCAAACCAAATTACTTAATTAATTATCAAACAATGATAGAAAAGTTAATTAGTCAAACATTATTTTTGGGTAAATATATTTTTGCGATTAGAAGACTACAAGTTTGGTTGTATCAAGTTCACATCAATTTGTAATTGAGTTGATTGGAGTTGGGTTTGGCTTGTTCTAGATCCAGGTTGCTTTGGTTAAGACCATTCCAGGTTTTAAGTTACTTTGATTTAGTTGTCTACAGTTCAGGCTTGGGCTACTTTATTATAATTAATGTTCAGGTTATGGTTAATTTGCTTTGTGGATGAGTGGCGCGGTTCTATGGTCAGGCTAGATTTAGCAACAACTTGTTCTCAATGGGGATCAAGGTTCACCTACCAATGGGATGAGCATTTGAGAAGGTTCATAAAAGAGGAGGAAGGTTCAACAACCAATGTTATGGGCATTTGAGTTTAACATAAAATGGTTCATCTACCAATAATTTTCAACATACGATCTTGTGGAACACTGAAAAGACTGCAAGTTCACATGCTTCACACGGCATATCAATAATTACATATACTTCTTCTTTTCAGTTAGTAGATAATAAACCATTCTATATGTGCCTCATTAAATAGAATAAAAAATCACAGAGAACGAACAAGTGAGAGTAATGAATATAAATCAGCAAATTTAACAATAAACCTCGGGGAGAGATATCTATGGCTCTTTTCTATGGCAATAAACATAAAAGAAGAATTATTGTTCATGTGAAAATCATTAGGACACAGAACAAATAAATAGGAACTATTACGCACAAGCATCATACCCAGAAACAAGAGCCCGTGCAAGAGCACACTGATGATTTTTCAACCGATGCCCTTCATCAACTATCATATAGTACCAGTGAATTTTCTTCAAGAATGATTTGTCTCTCATTATAAGATCATAGTGTGTAATCATCACATTAAAATTTCCCCCTCCTGAATATTCTTCCTTGAGTGCCTTCCTGTCATTTGCATGCCCATCATAGAGGACAGCAGTAATACTGAACAAGAACAAGAAAGTTATCCATGAGCAATTGAAGCTGAAACAGTACACGGGATGCAAATACATAAGCTTCTGTACATGTTCTGAATACATGTTCTGCTGCATGTGTGGAAGGGTTAAAGATGTAAATAATTTTTTTCACTTACCCAGGGGCCCACGTGGAGAATTCATTAACCCAGTTTGGTAATACAGCCTTTGGAGCCACAATCAAATGAGGCCCAGTGACACCCTTATTCTCCATTAGATATGCAATTATAGATATGGTTTGAATTGTCTTTCCCAATCCCATTTCATCAGCTAATATTCCATTTAGATTATTGTTAAACAAAGAGAGCATCCATTGTAGCCCTTCTAACTGATAAGATCTCAGCTCTCCACCTTGAAGCATGGCTGGCTGCTCAGTTACCTGAAGGATGAATATCTAGTTAGTCTTTGTTTATGGAACCCCCCCCCCCCAAAAAAAAGGAAAAATACAGATATGAAAGAAAAAGCACACTTAGTTTTTCATGGATGCAGATTCATCATTATATTGCATAATACTCGCTAAAGCCATGGTAATAATGTCAAGAAATGGCATGAAGTTAATCAAGTGGGCCAACGCTCTAATGACAATAATGAGTGTAACATCGGGTGTAAAGGGTAAAATAGGAGGAACAATAAAAATTATGACCTGTGATTTGACATATCATTGTTTTCAGCTTTAACAAAAGATACTTTATGCAGATGCAATCATGCAGCTCATGCAAATCAGTCACACAATTATAATATCTCGACAGAAACGAAAAAGGAAGTATAGGAAAAGGTAAAGATACAAGGATGAATTCTCCCCAAAGGAAGAAACGTAAAAGACAGATGATGCTGATACTGAAAACCAGTTCATTAGTCCGCCACCCCTGCTAACTATCCACTTTTTTTAGTTAGAATGGAAGCCTCCCATGATTCCCAGCTTTATCTGTCAGATTTTGTTTGAAGGACAATAATTCTATTCTCTCAAGACTTGCATTTTCCTACCACCAATAGCCCACTGGGGAAAATGATTACTCATATCCACCGTCCACAGGATTCCTGTTATACAGTTTGCATTCTCTATTATAAGATTTAGACCAAGGGTCTTTACTACAGTCATTAATAGTGGAATTGGTGATAACAAGCAAACATCATTCGGCAAGAACGTGAAAATATCTATCTGTACTGTCTTCCCACATAGCAACTTTAACCATGATGGAGATAATTGCAAGTCTAGAAAACGAAGGAGCAACTATAACATGATTTTTTTATTTTAAATGTATTAGCCTTCCAGCAAGAAACTACTGTAATCATTTGGTGTATTGTAGTTTTCCCCACACATCACATACACTAAAGATCTAGTTACCCTAAATATGAACTATTTAAATTATGAACTGTTTGAAGGGATTGTGCATATTTAATATAGAGAGCAAGCGTAAAGACCTAAAGAACATAAAGAATATGAAGCAACCGTGAGGTTCAACCATTTACCTTTTCCTGAATGGAGTGTACAGCTGAATTGTACTGCCTCTGACCTTCAAGAAAATTGCCTGCCTTGACAGAATCTTTATCTCTTATGTCAGCATCTTCATTAGGTAGTACATCCCCCGGTGTTCCAGTATCTGGGGCACCAAACTCAGGTAAATCATCTTCAGAGTCTTTCAGTAATTCAATAACATCTGAATGCTCAGCATCCTTTTGACGTTGGACTGCCGCTCCAAGAGAGACAAGAAGCTCATTCGTCTTCCCAAGAAGCATAGTTAATCTCTCATTTTTACTCTCCTGCACAAGTTTTATATATGTTTCCTGGTCAGATTCTTTCATATGTAGAAGCCGCATTTTCTCCAGCCTCGTCGCTCGTTGTCTTTGCCTTCCATGCCATGCCTGTCCATATAAGAAGTTAGAATGCCTCTTCTACTAGATATAAACTATTATATTGTAACTTAGATATTGATGTAAGGAGGAGGGGAAAAGTAGAAAGAAGAACGATAGAGGGATAGAGACAAGAATAAAGACTAGAAGGGTAGAAACAAGAAAAAGGTCAAATCAAGGGGGAGAGGGGGGAAGTCACGAATAGCCAATTGCATTCGATTTCTCAAAACATTCATTTATTCATCAATCATCCAAAAATTAAAGCATGGGGTCTTGATAAAGAGAAATACTAGGCATAAGATAATTTGATAACAAATTATCTATTACTAAAAACAAAAAATCATAATAAAATAAAACACAATAAAATCAAACTAAAATCTTGTTAAATAAGTAAACAACTGACAGCCAATAAAATCATAATATCTTCTAAATCTCTTAAAATATTTGATGTGATATCCACACCAATTCTCCCCTGGTGGTTGGGACTTGACCCCATCGAGTAAACCTCGGTAATCAATCCCCCAACCATAAGCTGAGCGGCTGGACAACCCTCCGATGACGGTGGTAGACTCGTGTAAGAGTGGCCGAAAGCCGATGGAGCGACCGATATCTCCGGAAGGAAGTGGACTTGGGCCTGGAAAAGTGCACTCCTACTGATTCTGATAGAACTCCAAAAGAGCTGGGTCAAACTACTAAAGTGTCTCTCGAGAGATCCAAGTACTCTCAGGCTCTGGTAACGGAAAAGGAAGCGATGAATAGCTCCATCTCTAATAAACATAATCTACTCATCAAAAATAGCATCAATTTTATCGTGGTGTGGTGGAAGGGAGGAAAGTGGCACAGCGGAGGACGGACGATCAATAGGGGGTGCACGCAGGGGGGTGGCAAAGGGATCCACTGGTGGGAAAAGGTTGCCTTTATACGCAATTAAATCTTCCATATTGAAAGTATGATGAAAACCAAAATAAGATGGAATGTCAAGAATATATGCATTTGATCCAATCCGATGCAAAATTTTAAATGGACCAGCACTACAAGCCTGCAATTTAGAGACATGCCTTGGTAGGCGTCGTTCTGATCTGATGCGAACCATAACATAATCTCCTACATTGAATTCAAGTGTCTTTTATGGGAATCAACATGAAGTTTGTATAAAGCATTGCATGTCTCTAATTGTTTATTGACCACGATGTGTAAATCGTGAAAGTGTTGTTCAAAAGCTTCGACCGTAATAAACACACTAACATGTGGAGACATCAGGATAAGGTCCAATGGTTT
>JAOVVI020006073.1:0-15927 GCA_028571085.2 Nepenthes alata | reverse complement strand
CCCCCAATTGGACAGAAATTTTCCTAATTCTAAGCTACTCCAGCAGCATATACGCAAATAAGTCCTAAAATGAACTGATTCTTTCATCATCTCCTCCTCTACCTTTCTTCTTTGGGCCTTGAGTGTTGGAGATTACTTCCATGTGGAAGTCCTTGTGATCAAAGGACTTGGACGGAGCACGTGTGTGTGTTAAGAGGAATGAATCCCGATCAATTATGTTGACCGTAATTTTCTGGACGATCAACTCTGTCGGTCAATATGTTGACCGGAAAAGCCGTGAGACGACTGACTCTGCTGAAGAAATTGGACTGACTACCTCGACCGGTCAACGTTGTGATTGACCGGCCAATATGAGAGGACGGTCAACAGAGTTAATCGACTGAATATGAAAGGTCCGAATGACTATCAAATCCCAAAAGGTGTATAGTTGACCTACTCGATTAGGCAGTTAGTAGATGTCATTCTTGGGACTCCAAAGGCTAATCGGTTTGTAAAAATAGGCATGCGCCGCCTACTGCAGGAACATGTGTATATATGTGTGTATATGCACATTCAGCAAAATAGAGAAGAAGAAGAGAAAAAAGAGAATCAGAAGACACCGGATAAGTAGAGAAAAAAAGTGTAACAAAGGATAGTCTCATTTCATGAAAACTTGTCCGCCCCAAAAGTAGAACTGCTTGATCTCATCCACACAGATGTACGTGGACCATTCAAAGAGAAGTCATTTGGTGGAACTCAATATTTCGTCTTTTTCATTGATGATTGTTCGAAAAAATTGTAGGTCTATCCATTGAAAACCAATGACCAGGTTCTCGATGTATTTGAGTAATTTCACGCCCTTATTGAGCAACAAACGAGGAAGAAAATGATGACCATCCGAAGCGACAACGACAGCGAATACATAGGGCCCTTTGATACCTATTGTCGGTCACTTGGTATTAGGCATCAGAAAAAACCTCCAAAAATGCCACAGTTGAACGGAGTACTGAACGGATAAACCGCACACTTTTAGAAAGAGTACGGTGTATGCTTTCCGAAACTATACTTCCCAGACACTTCTGGGCCGAAGCATTGAAGATGACGGCCTACATCATAAATAGTTGCCGAGTAAACCCTTGAAGGGTGAAGTATCGGAGAAGATATGGTCGAACAAAGAGCCATCTTATAATCATCTACGGGTCTTTGGATGTAAAATTTTTATCCATATCCCAAAAGATGAGATGACAAAGTTAGAGTCAAAGACGATGCAGTGTGTCTTTCTGGACTACGGGAAAGATGAGTTGGGGTATAAATTTTATGATCCAATTGAAAGAAGACTTGTCTGGTCAATGGACGTAACCTTCATAGAAGATAAAATAATCAAGGATATTGGCATAAAAGCCAAATGTGATAGCGAGCAGATAGACAAAATAAGTGTTGAAAATATTCGTCCGGTATCTCTGGAAGACGGAGACAATGGTCCTTAGGCGGTCGATTAAAATGGAGAAGAAATAATGACTCCTGATGAAGACCAGGATGAAATCATCCCTTAACCGGCCGAGGATCTCCCTGTCAGACGATCCTTATAAAACAGACGGACGTCTGTCTGTCTGTCACCTAGTGAGTATGTTATACTCACTGATGTCGGAGAGCCTGAAACTTATGAAGAGGCTGTGGACGATGAGAACAATGAGAAATGGCTGGAAGCCATGAATGATGAAATGTGTTCTCTCCATGAAAATCACACATTTGATTTAGTCAAACTTCCTAAGGGAAAGAGAGCTTTAAAAAACAAGTGGGTCTTTCGACTGAAAACGTCCGTAGATACTATGCAGCCGAGACACAAGGCACGACTAGTGGTAAAATGCTTCAGTCAACGAAAGGGAGTTGACTTTAATGAGATTTTTACTACAGTGGTGAAGATATCTTTCATAAGGGTTGTGTTGGGATTAGCAGCCGCCCAGAACCTGAAAGTGGAGCAAATGGACGTCCGGATAGCTTTTCTCCATGGTGAACTAGAAGAAGAAATCTATATGAAACAGCCGGAAATGTTCAAGGCTAAAGGAAAGGAGCAACTGGTTTGTTATCTAAGAAAAAGTCTGTATGGGTTAAAATAGGCTCCGAGATAGTGGTACAATAAATCAAATGACTTTGTTATCCTTCTCCTTTACGTGGACGACATGTTAATTGTTGGACAAACCAGTGCTCGGATAAAGATGTTGAAGGAGCGACTTGGGCAATCCTTTGCCATGAAAGACCTCAGATCTGCAAATCAGATTCTTGGTATTAGAATCATTTGTGATCGGGAGGCAATGAGATTATGGTTGTCTCAAGAAAACTACTTTGAGAAGATACTCCAACAATTAAACATGAATAAGTCCAAGCCTGTCAGCACTCCACTTGTAAATCATCACAGGTTGAGCAGCCACCAGTGTTCATCTTCGGACGAAGAGAAGACATACATGAGAGGCGTTCCCTACTCCTCAGACGTAGGAAGACTCATGTATGCCCTGGTTTGCACTAGGCCAGCCATAGCACATGTTGTTGGCACAGTCAATCGATTTATGTCCAATCCAGGGAATGAGCATTGGTCCGCGGTAAAATGAATTATGAGATATATCCGAGAAACTTTCAAGAGGTGCTTGTGTCTTGGGAGTAACAAGTCTAAGTTGGTGGGCTACTCAGATGCTGTTATGGCTAGAGACATTGACAGTCATAAGTCCACTTCATGATACTTGGTGAAATTTATAGGAGAAGCAGTCTCATGACATTCCAAGTTATAAAAATGTGTCGCTCTTTCCACTACTGAAGTCGTGTACATTGCTGTGACAGAAGCTTGCAATGAGATGTTATGGTTGAGAAAATTTATTCAGAAATTGGGCCTAAAACAGAAAAAGTATGTGGTACTCTGTGACATTTAGAGTGTCATTCATCTCTGCAAAAACTCCTCACTCCATTTCAGATCAACATTAATGTGCGATATCATTGGGTGAGAGTTGTATTGAAAGCCAATCTACTGTCACTGAAAAAGATTGACACTGAAGAGAACGTGGCAAATATGATGACCAAGATTCTACCGAAGGGGAAAAATGAAGCATACTGCAAGCTAGCCGGGATGATGGACTTAACTTCCTCACAGTCGTGAGGAAAAATTTGTTGGGATCACTCCCGTGTGGAAGTCCTTATGACCAAAGGATTTGGACGGAGCACGTGTGTGTGCTAAGAGGAAGGAATCCCGATTAATTATGTTGATCGAAATTTTTTGGACGGTCAACTCTGTCGGTCAATATGTTGACCGAAAAAGTCGTGAGACGACTAACTCCGCTGAAGAAGCAGAACTGACTACCTCGACTGGTCAACGTTGTAATTGACCGGTCAATATGAGAGGACGGTCAAGAGAGTTGACCAACTGAATATGGAATGTCCGAATGATTGTCAATCCCAAAAGGTGTACAGTTGACCTACCCGATTGGGCAGTTGGTAGATGTCATTCTTTGGACTTCACAGGTTGATCGGTTTACAGGAGCAGGCATGTGTTGCCTGTTGTAGGACAAGGCATGCACATGTACGTATGCAAACCTTGAAAGTTGAGCACCAACTACAAAGCTGGCTTATGGTGAGGGACATGTGTACATATGTGTGTATATGCACATTCAGCAAAATAGAGAAAAAGAAGAGAAAAATGAGAAGAAGAAGACACCGGATAAGTAGAAAAAAAAGAGTGTAACAAAGTAGAGAAAGTAAAAAGAAAGAGAACTGTGAGTGAAAACAAGTGTGAGGACTTTATTTACTTTTGCTCTGTTCTTATTTTTGCCTCTTGTAATTTTTCTCATACTTAGTAATTTTTGTGGACTTAGTATTCCGTGGTTTTTTCCTTATTTCAGAAAGGTTTTCCACGTAAAAATTTAATCTTCATTTCTCTTCTTTTGCCTCTACTTGCAGTGCTCGTGTGCTTTATCAGTTGGCCGCCCATTCTGACCAACAGAGGGATTGTTCTTTTGTTCTTGTTTGTAGGTCGCCCGTTGTCCGCCAACATTGAGGAGAGTCACTGTTGCAGCTCTAACCGGAGCCTAGCATGAGGAATTTAATGCCGGTAGATAATAAATCCTTGACTTGTTTTCATGTCAACAAGAATGCTACATATTCTCCCTCAATTTTCAAACAACAGCCTTCCTTTATGAATTACATCAGAAGCTGCACAATATTATTCTTCATGGGATATCAGAAAAGAACAAACAAATCTATCACAGCAAAGATGACTTAACAAGAGGAAGAATAAAATACACAGATGAAACTCAGATTTCCACATGAAAAAGGGTAACTAAAATCTGCAATGAACTAGTATAATTGATTGATATTGAAGTCCAATAAACAAAGTATGCATCGCACGGGGCAACCGGAAGACAGGAGAATGGCAGAGGGCTTGAGGGCTCCTCCACACTAACAATAAGATCAGAAACCAATCTCAAGGTGTCAAATGCCTTTCTCCCATAAATAAGCAGAACTCAGGTTAGAAAAAAAAAAGAAAAAAGAAAAAAAGAAAGCTAAGCTAAACAAGATAAGACTTGAGATAATTATTTGTGACTACATAATCAATTTGTATATCCTGATTAATTGCCCTTTGTATCATCATGCTCCTATTCACTTCCCACCTCAAACCCCTTAATTTGATATTCAAATGCTTCCACCATAGCCTTCTCATTATGAATAGCATATCATTTCACTGAGACGGGATGGATTCAATTCAGGTCAAGGCTGATCGTCTGCCTTCTCTTCCACCCCACCGCCATTTCTGTCCTCCAACAACCTCCCAGCCTCCTCATCCTGGGTAGCTTTCTGCTGCGCGTCTTTGGCTTTAATGTCACGGAGCTTTGTATGATTATAGTAAGCAACACCCAAAAACGCCAGCCCGTAGCCTAATAGATTAATCGCAGTAACAGTGTCCTTAATGACGGACCAAGAGAAGGCAATCAATAGCCAGTCTTTAACCACCCCAGCAACATTCATAGTCAAAGCAGACGTCTTTCCCACAAGCAAAAACACGGCCAAATTCAACGCAAAAGCACACAGCGAATTCGTCCCAAAAATGAAGAAATCCAAATGGAAACTGGAAGTCTCCCTCAGAACAGGGTACTCAACAAAGATCCAAGGGACAGACAAGAACACCAAGCAGCACGGGGCAACATAGTAAAGCGAAGTAATGGGATTAAAATCAATGCCCTTTGATTTCAGAAGAACTTCAATCAACTTCAACCGCGTGGCCTCAAAAGCGACGGCGCTGAGTTGGAGCGTGACGCCCCAGACGTTGAACTTGGCCTCCCCGTAGGCGGCGATGGCGACGCCAACGGATATGGAGATCATGTTAGCCATGGTCTCGCCCTTGAAGGGATCCTTCCTGAGGAGAACCCCGATTGAATAGACGGCTACGGGCATGAGGGCCTTGAGCATCTGGATAAACGAGACGGAGAGGTAGATATAGGCTGAGTTTGAGAACCAGAGTGAGAGGGAGTAGAGGGCGCCGATGGGGACGACGCTAGAGAGGTAGACCTGGCGAGAGATCGGAACAGGATCTACAAGACGGAAGACCTTGATAAGGAGCACGGCCATGGCAGAGCAGAAGGACATGTGAATCATGGTGAGAGATATTGGGAATGGCCAATTGTACAGCTCCCGATCCAGGATATACTTGTTGTAGACGATGACAGTAAAGCTGAGGAAAATCCAGATTGCAACGTAGGTGTATGAGAGGATAATCTTCTTCACCACCCCGTCGCTCAGAGACCCACCCTTCGCCATTGATGATGATGATGATTATACAATTCAATCACTCTAACGAAGCAATCAGTTAAATTGATGAATTCGAAACAATCAATTCGAACACTAGGAAAGGGAGGAGCACAAATTGATGAATTTCGTTGGAGGGTGGGGGGCGGAGAGGGGGATTTGAAGAGGTGGAGAGAGAATATGACGTGGGGTTTCAATAAAGGAAAGGGAAGAAGACGATGATGCATTTATTTTTAATTATTAAAATATAATTATATCATAATCTCTTATTTTAAATTACATAGATAAAATTAAAAAGTTTTTTTTTATTATTTTAAATATTAAAAAAAAGTGTATATATTTTTTGAATAAAGTATAATAGAAGTAAATAAAATAGAGAATAAGTTTTGGGTTTATATTTATTTAATATTAATGAAGGATTAATGAAATATTCCTAAAGAATAATTTTTTTAATAAATTTTAAATACATTTACATTCATGTATTCAAACAATATACCTTTTTTTATTTATTTTCTTTACTTTTTACTCCAATTAATTATATTGCAAATTTTTTGGGTAATAAGTAAAGCTGCCCTCATTTTACATAGACTTTCCATTAATAAAACTTTAACTCATAATTATAATTTTTAATTATTCTTATCAACTATAAAGGTTTATTTTTTTAATTATTTTTTAAATAATATTATAAAAATACTTCTTCTTTCAAAGATTTTATTTAATTTTCCAGAAAATTTTCCAGATTTTATTTTATAGTGTTAAAAAAAAAATTAATTCGAGAGATGATGGTTGACTGAATTATTAATGGTCTTGGGGTTACGAAACGTGAAGATTGGGATTTAGTGATTGTTGGAATTTGGATCGACCCAGTGAAATTATTATAGTCGATTTAATTGGAAAAAAAAAAGTTTTTTCGGTACATTAATAATTTTTTAAATAATATAATAATCAATTTATTACTTAATTCTTAAATAAATTTATTAAAAAGAATAAATAAAACAATTATAATATTATTTAAATTTATTACAGCCAAGATTTTAAATCTTTTTTTTAATAGCACATAGACAAAGCTTCACTTACTTGCTATTATTAGCCTTTTATAATGGAACTAATTACTTCAAAAATTCTGATTTTTTTTTTTGCATTTAACATGGTATTTTTAATTCTATCAATTATATATTAATTTGCAAAAGCTACATCTATATAGAGTAATGAATAAGGTTATATGTATTTATTAAAATTTTATATTTTAAATCATCTTTAATTTTTAATACGGACAATAAATTTAAATTTAAATTAAAAGATCCATTTAAAATATTTTTAATATTCTAATCTAAATTCTATATATTATAACCAAAAATAAATAAGTCACCTAGATAAAAATATTTTTTTAATTTATCATTTGATACTTTAATTAGTAAAGTTTTAATCAAATAAAAAAGCTTGCAAAAAGTGGAGGAAGAAGGATTTTGCAAAACAAGCCCTATCTTAGGATAATTTTTTTTTTTTTACAAAAACAAATGTGCTAAATTCCTAACCTTTTTATATAAATTAAAGTGTTGGCTCTAAATAAATATATTCTTATACAAAATATGCTTTTGGTGAGGATTAACTGAGTTCGATCGAAGGTTAATAAAGTAATGCATAGCAAACATCTGATTTATACCCGTGTGATAATTTCAAATTGGAGGTCGCTTGAGGCGCCCTCGAAAGGGTGCTCATGTGCCAATTTTAGTAGACTGGTGCACGATGTGTGCTTGATTAGGGTTCGAACATTGTACATGGTATAAAATTGTGACTAACACGATTTTAGGGTGATCTAAAATTATTTCTCACACAAGGAGTATCGCACAAATAAAGAGAAAAAAATAAAAAGGTTTGACATTCGGTTAATATTTGATTTGATTTTTATTCTTTGGTAAGGTCGGGTATATTATTTTAATATAAATTTCTATGGTGTATTTCCTTTGGTTATTTTTCTTTCTCGTTATACATTTTATTGTAAATTGTTAGGTCTATTAAGAGAATTGTAATTAATTACTCTTCACTTGAGATTACAGTGAAAAGATTTTAGAAAAAATTATTTATAAATGACGCTATTATTATAGTAAATTTATTTAAAATTTATTTTATTATTTTTTTAGTTAAAAAAATTTTTTATGTTAAAATTATTTTATATCATTATATAAATTTTTTAATTTAGTGGTTAATATTTAATATATATATTTTTTTTATTTCGTTTGTTAAATTATACGTGTTCGAATAGTATCCAACAAGATCAACCTACAATTAGTCACTATCATTTGAATCAGACAATTGAATTCTCTAACGATTCCGTATACAGACAATTCAAATTGGCTTGACGGATCACCCTCTCACAATTCTGTCCATTTTGATAATTTAAACTCTCAAAATGGGCTAGCTCAAAGTTAACATAAGTCCAAAACGATCTACTGGATAGTCAATTCGTGAACAATCTAGTTGAAAAACAGGCCTAAACCATGAAAGGTCCAGGACGGTCAACGCCAGCATAGACCGTCCAGACCTCAACAGACAACCAACTCACGTGCGGACGATCAACTCAGGCGTTGACTGAATATACTGTAATAGTAGGCCCAAAAATAGCTTTTTACGGTTACGGACCTGGCCCACTTGAGCCCACGATCCATTAGACAGCCAGCAACGGCCATCCTAACATCTTCTATGATCCCAGCCGGCTCCGAAAATGGATGTTGACAAAATTGGCGCACTTCCCATAAGAAAAGCGCCGAATTTTTCAAATTCTTTACCAATTGAGGCTTTCCAACGGTAAAATGCACACAAAGAATGTGAACCATTTGGGAAAGCCACTAGCCAACGTGGAATGAAGCTATCTTGGTCCGTTTGGCAACTAGTGCCATCTCTAGAAGGCAGGCCAACCAAGAATAAGGTAGTGGATCACACCTTCCAAATGAGCGATATCACCATACCAACTTTGAGTAAACCCTAGAATTCTGATTCAGGGATAACTTCTCACCGACAAAAAAGACCTTCTTACTTACACAAAAGAGAGCTCTGACTAACGCATTCACAGATACACACATTTGCTTACAAACATCGCATTCTGATCCATACGTGCTCACTGACACTCAAAAAGCTCTTACAAGTAATTTCTGGCATACAGAGACGATCGTTTATAATAACAACTCTCACGTTCTTGCTTACAGAGAGAACTCTTATATCCACGAGCGCTTACAGAGTACTAGAGGGAGGCCCATCGTCTCTTTCACTCTTACGGCCGCTCATACTCTAAACCCACGAGAGGCCTCCAGTTTCCTGGAGACCCAATCAGCTTCCCGAGAATAGTTCACGGAGGTTTTCATGCTCTTCGGAACATCATTTCCTTACGCTCTCTGTGAGTAGGAATCGATCGATCACGTCCTCGACAAGCCAGAACTCCCAATTCGCTTACCTTCTTTCGCTTCACAGCACTACCTTCCTTATCTTCGAAGGCTTTACTGACTTGAGCGTCGGAGTATTTTCTGTGGGACAACATCCCGCTGACACACTAACCTCTCATTCGTTTTAGTGATGTGCAGGATTCGCACTCAATGAACAGAGCCGGTTCAAACCATCCAGACGAATCCAAACCCGTTCGAAGTCGAATCCAGCTACGCATCATTGGCGCCGTCAGTGGGAACGCTTACAAAAGCCAACCATAAATCTGCACAACGCTCTTTTTTACCGTCTGTTTCTGCATTCGCAATGGTGAACACGATAGTCCAGCTAGCGATCCCGCTAGTGACATTACTTACCCTGACCAGGACCACGCTAATGGTACCATGGTCAACGGGGCAACGGGCGGAGTTCCAGCGCCCTATTTTTAACAGCTGATGGAGCAGATGCAGCCCAACACGCATCTGTTCTAAATATTTTACTCTTAGAACGAGCAGCAACTGCAGGCAGCTCCTCTAGCAGCCGTCCCTACAGCGGCCACCAAAAAAGGTAGCCAGAGAAAAAAGAAGCGAGCCAAAAGGCCCTAGAGATCCCAAAACAATCAGATTCCAGCCTCCTCTGGCATTCCTGGCCAGAACAGGCCTGAAGAACTCTCCGGGAGCACAACTCCGTGAGAAAATCCGAAGAGAAGAAATCCTCGATACACTCCGGCCGAAGATGGTAACGGAGTCCAGGAGCAAGCCTCCAGGACTGCTAGGTCTGCTGGAGGCAGCAGCCAACCGGCTACTGAACCCTCTAGAGACAAGACGGAGTTGAAGGCTTACCTCAACTCCAAACGATCAGCAAACACCACTCACACAGATCCATGAGTGGACAAAATCTGAAACTGTGTGTTCCAAGATGAGGAGCACGCCATCGACTTGGACCGATCTCCTTTCATAATGGAGATCCTGAGCTGTCCACTCCCCACCAAATTCAAGATGTCATCCCTTGACTCATACGATGGGAGCAGTGATACGGTTGACCGTCTAGATCACTTTTACACCCATCTGAATCTACAAGGGCTGGAGGACTCAACGATGTGCCACTGCTTCCCGCTCATACTGAAGGGAGATGCCCGAATCTGATTCCATCACCTCCCTTTAGGCACTGTTAGCAGCTTTCATGACCTCAGGGATCTCTTCCTGGCTCAGTACGCCTCGAGCCAATGGGAAGAGAAGTAGCCGTGGTATCTCTCCCATATCAAGCGAAAATCGGGAGAGAACCCACAACGATTCCGGGATAGTTTTGTGGCGGAGGCTAGACAGATTCCCCGGATCATGGAGGAGATGAAACTCGGTAGTTTTATCTCTGTGCTGACCTACGAGGACTTCTTCAAGCACCTGGCCCATAAGAATCCACAAACCTTCTGGGAAGTAGAGTCCATGACAAGGGCATACGCTACGACGGAAGAGGTCAACGATGCAAAATGCCCAGAGCCGGCAGATCAGTCCCGATCGTTCCCTGGAGAGGGAAAAAGGAAGTACGGTGGCAGTGATCACTCCCACCGAAAGCAGCATAGGTCTGGGCCACCGGAGCGCAGAGACAACGCGTCCATCGGCTTCACGCCTCTGACGGACACACGCTCTAACTTTCTCATGCAGATCCACGGGGAGAAGTTATTGAAGTGGCCAAAACCACTAAAAAGGACTTTGGAAACTAGTCAAAGTACTACGACTTCCACAGCACTGCTGTGCATGCTACGGAGGACTACAAGACGCTGTAGAGGGAGATCGAGGAGCTGATTCACAAAGGGCACATCAACAAGTACGTCAGGAGCTTCAGACAGAGCTCTGAAGAGGCTGACGGAGAGGGGCAGGAACGGTTTCCTCCCCGAAATTGGGTTGCAACAGGGGTTGTTAACATAGTCACCGTCCGACCTGTTAAAAATGCATCCGGCTATGAGGAACAACAGACTGGGAGGAAGAAGTAGCGCACGGTGGACAACACCATCAACTTCAACGATGATGACTTAGTTCATATAGTATCCCCCATGCTGACTACCAGACGGTAGTGTCGACTACCAGCTGAAATGAATGTTCGTCGATAATGAAAGTTCTAAAGATTTGTTTTACTTTGATGTATTTTTTAAATTAGGCTTAAAAAATAATCAACTAAAACCTATCGAAGGCCTATTATACGACCTCGACAATGAGCCTATGCCCGTTCAAGTGACTATCCAATTGGAGGTCACCTTAGGTACGTATCCAAAAATAGCAAGTCGAACGCTCACATTCCTGGTGGTCGATTTACCCTGAGTGTATAACGCCATACTGGGCATACCATGCTTGACAGCGTTTGGGGCGGTTACCTCGATTTCACACCTCAAAATAAAGTTTCAACACCCTATGGTATCAGGGAGGTGCTGGGAGACCAGGTGACTGGACGAACCTGTTACATGTCATAGGTTGCCCCTAGTGGCAACACTAGAACAGCTGGGGAACTCGACCATCGAGATGAGACAATCCTTCAGTAAGTGCAGTCCGATGAAGCCACAAATCTAATCCCACTGGACCCCCGAGGAGCCAGATAAGTGTGTACAGATCGGTGGCTCACTCATCGGACAACTGCATGATGAATTGGTTACGTTCCTGTGAAGAAATGCTAACCTATTTGTATGGACTCATGCAGACATGCCTGGAATCCAATCAGAAATAATAATCCATAAGTTGGGGCTTGACTTCGACTGAAAACCCATCAGGCAGAAGCGGAGGAACCACTCCGTTGAAAAGCTGCTCGCCATACGAGAAGTCTATTACCCGGACTGGAGGTAGGCTTCATTGCCTGAGAAGGTGGCCGCGGAGGAACCAAGTTGGTTGCTCAATGCAACAAAGCTAGCTAACACAAAAGGCAGTAAGGTAAATGGACACAAAAGTGAAAAGAACTTCCATTTTATTGCTTTGAATGTGTTACAAATTACATAAGTACAAAAAAAATGTACAAAAAGCTACGGAGGCGGCGGGTGCCTCTCACTTTCTAGAGGCTCCCCCACGAGGTCGTCTCTATGCTGCACCCCACGGTTTTCTAAGTTGAGGAACTCAATGGGGAAGTCGGGGTCGATCAGCCGTGCAACACGCCGTTAAACGTTGACCCCCTCCAGCAGTCGTGCGTGCATCATCCCTCAACCTCGTGGGGACGGATTCGGAGACTCAGCTGGTTCTCCAAGGTGGATACTCGCTCGGCAAGCCGTTTGGTGCGCGCTTTCCCTCGGTCATCCTCCTCCTTCAAGCGAGCGACCTCAGATGGTCCAAAGCTCAACTGATGGTCAACTTGCGTGCGGACGGTCAACCCAGGCGTTGACCGGATGTACTGTAGCAGTAAGCCCAAAAGGACTTTTTACGGTTACGGACCTGGCCCACTTGAGCCCACAATCCATCAGACGGCGAGCAACGGTCATCCTGGCATCTTCCACGATTCTAGTCGGCTCCCAAAATAGACATTGACAAAATCGGCACCCTTCCCACAAGGAAGGCACTAGAGTTTTCTAATTCCTTACCAACTATGACTCTCCAACGGTAAAATACACAGAAAGAATGTTAGCCATTTGGGAAAGCCACTAGCCAACGTGGAAGGAAGCTGTATTGGTCCATTTGGCAACTAGCGCCATCTCTGGAAGGCAGGCCAACCAAGAATAAGGCAGCGGATCACATCATCCAAAGGAGAGATATCGCCCTGCCAACCTTAAGTAAACCATTTAATTCTGATTCAGGGACAGCTTGTCACTGACAGAAAAGACATTCTTGCTTATACAAAGAGGGCTCTGACTAATGCATTCGGAGATGCACACTTTTGCTTACAGACATCGCATTCTGATCCATACGTGCTCACTGACACTCAAGAAGCTCTTACAAGCAATTTCTAGCATACAGAGACGATCTCTTACAGTAACAACTCTCACGTTCTTGCTTACAGAGAGAACTCTTATATCCACGAGCGCTTACAAAGTACTAAAGGGAGGCCCATCGTCTCTTCCACTCATACGGGCGCTCATACTCTAAACCCACCAGAGGCCTCCAGTTTCGTGGAGACCCAATCGGCTTCCCGAGAATCATTCACGGAGGCTTTCACACTCTTCGAAACATTATTTCCTTACGCTCTCTGTGAGTAGGAATCGATCGCTCACGTCCTCGATAAGGTAGCACTCCCAATCCGCTTACCTTCTCTCGCTTCTCAGCACTACCTTCCTTATCTTCGAAGGCTTTACTGACTTGAGCATCAGAGTATTTTCGGTGAGACAACATCCCTCCGACACACTGACTTCTCGTTCGTTTTAGTGGTGTACAGGATTCGCACTCAGTGAACGGATCCGGTTAAAACTATCCAGACGAATCCGAACCTGTTTGAAGTTGGATCCATGTACGCATCATATATATATAATTATACTATACATGTATCAAATATACAACTTAACCAAAATTTGTTATGCCCAAAAGATCTAGTGTCATGTCCGTACATTATAAATCTAAAGATCAAAATTAACTAATTCTTTAATGTGTAATTATGTTAATCTATTTTTAAATTAAAACTCAAAATTTATTTGTTTATTCAATTGATTTAAATTCAAACCGACACTCAGATGTAAATTCACATCAAATACAATTAAACAACTCTTAAAAAATAATATAATAATATTAAATTATAGGACCTAAAATCCACACACAAAAGTAATCCCCAATATTGACAACTAAATTGATCTTAAATTATAAGTAAAGAAAAAATATCTTATTAAAAATCAGAATATCAAACTAAATTTTTAAAATTTAAAACTAAATTTAAACATTCTCATCATCGTGGCTGGATACAATATATTCAAAAATATCAAAATCTAATAACTAAAAGTTGTAATTCTAAACCAACAATTTACATTAAAATATTGAATTATTCTATCACCGTAAAAACTAATTAAATGAATGTCGTTCTCTCGATTTCAATTTTCTGCAAGTTAATCTAAGCCCTTAATTTGAAAAGGATAGCAAAACCAGAATAAGAATAAGCTTTAACAGTCAACCAAATATATATATTTTCAAATATATATATATATAATAAAATATGTTAAGAATAATATCATGATTAAAATTTAGAAATATAAATAAAATTAAATTTCAAATAAATATGTGAAAATCATATAATCATGATCAAATATATAAAAAAGTATATAAATATGAAAAATCATGCCAAGATCATCCTAACATATAAGGGACTAAATCTGACTCTAAGGAGGCCCAAGAACCGCACAACCAAGTTCGAGTAATGCAAGCCCAAGCAACCAATAAGGCCCAAGTTTCCTGCCAGTTTACGTGGTAGCCCAGAAGTAATGGTTAATCAACGCCATCTGCAACCCATTAATGGGCTGCAGGCGGCACATGTCAGCCTAGAGGAAGCCAATCAATGAGAAGGGAGTCAATGCCGCCAGCCCCGGTTCGTGATGTCCCTTGAAGCCGTCCAGCCAATCCTCGCGCGAATAGCAGACCAAGCGTGGTCAATGCACCACGACGGTCTCTTCGCCACCACAAGGCGACAACGACACCGCTGGTTACCGCTAGTGATCAGTGGTCGGTGAATCCCCGTTTGTCACCTATCGGAGGATTCCCGCACCCAAAGCACTCCACCGTGGAGCCTATAAGTTCCCTCTCCTTCTACAGGAGAATGGATTGGAATCCCAAATTCTTGATTTGGAATCCTGATCTCCCTCTTGATCCTGATTCCCCGAGCTGTTGATCTCGAACCAACTTCAGATCGAATTCTGAAAGCCTCTTTCAAGCACCTTTAGTGAGGCACTCATTGTTGTGCAATTCGCGGAGCCTAACCTACCAAAATCACTCAATGAGTCTCGCACTCTTGCATTTTTAGACTCTCACCGCACACTTTACATTCATTTGTGCACCCACAAGCTTGTATCTCTTTTTGTTCACTGCGAAAGGTTACTGACTTGAGCGTTTGAGTATTTTCGGTGAGAGATATCCTGTCGACCTCTAAACTATGTTTGTAGTTTGTATTGAGAAAGTTTTAAATTATCTATGACGAAGACTGAACCCACGTAAGATCCAACCCAGACGTGAAATCTAAAAATTTCATAAACCGTACAACAATCAGGGACCAAGGACGCAACAGATATATATATAATAAAATATATTAAGAATAATATCATGATTAAAAATCAGAAATACAAATAAAATCAACTTTCGAATAAACATGTAAAAATTGTATAATCAAGATCATATATATCAAAAACTGTATAAATATCAAAAATCATGCCAATATCATCATAACATATAAAGAACTAAGAAACGGTAATAATTTTACCAATAAATAGCGAATATTAAAATTTAAATTATAATTATTTTTATATAATTAAATATCGTATGATACTATTTAAGTTTCGTGAATGGATTAACTATATTTTATTTTATATAGCCAAGATTTTAGTTACTTTTTTGACATATAAATTTTATGCCTAATATTTAATTTATAAATGATATATTTAAATATATTTAAATATATTTTATTAATCATTTACAATAATCAGTACTTGGTCAAACTTAAACTTTACTCGAATATAAAAATATTTTTTTCCTTACCAGAGAAAATGGTTTCTTTTAACAAAGTTAATATAAAAGTTTTTTTATTTATTAAAATATATCACATATAATAAAAACTATGAACATATATGAACATTAATACACAATTTAAAAA
>JAOVVI020006072.1:0-15927 GCA_028571085.2 Nepenthes alata | reverse complement strand
CAAGTATTTTGATTCCCACAATTACCTTGTGGACAGAACTTCAAGCATTCAGGCATACCCTACAGCAAAGATTTCTTAATCCTATATTCATTTTGGTGGGTTTTCTAGTGCAAACAGAATCCAAGAGCATCATGCTTTGTGTTTTTGGAGCTGCAAAAACCAAGTATACCATTATGCAATTGACTCCTAGCATCAGTACTCATTACTGCACACATTGTGACTTCTACTTTATAACCATAAGCCAAATAAGCTTTTTAAAACTCAAATCTATCTTTAATGTGAAGCACAATAAATCTCTAATAAAATCATATCTTAAAATATTTTTCAATTAACCATAAAATAAATAATTTGTTGGAACTGATAGATTAATAAACGGTAGAAAAACACTCAAAATGAGTGAAACTAGTCAGGCCGGCACAAATTGGAGCTATTAAACTAAACCAACAATATAGATTAATCACCACCACATTTGAATGCATACAAACAAGACAAGATCTGCTTTGCTTAAATACAATCTTTTATTTAGAACTCAAAACGGAATCAGCAAAATCCTGAAGAGAATTTCTCATCTACCCAATTTAATTATCCTTCCAAGAATTTAGATTACCACTATTTCCTTGTGGACAGAACTTCACGCATTCAGGCAAACCCTAAAGCCAAGATTTCTTAATCCTATATTCATTTTGGTGGGTTTTCTAGCCCACAAAGAATCCAAGAGCATCATGCTTTGTGTTTTTGGAGTTGCAGAAACCAAATATACCATTATGCAATTGACTCCTAGCATCAGTACTCATTACGACACACATTGTGACTTCTACTTTATAACCATAAGCCAAATCAGCTTTTTAAAATCCAAATCTATCTTTAATGTGAAGCACAGTAAATCTCTAATAAAATATTATCTTAAAATATTCTTCAATTAACCATAAAATAAAGAATTGGCTGAAAATGATGAATGAATAAATGGCAGAGAAACACCCGAAATGAGTGAAGCTAGTCAGGCCGGCACAAATTGGAGCTATTAAACTAAACCAACAGTACAGATTTATCACCACCACATTTGAATGCATACAGACAAGACAAAATCTTCTTTACTTAAATCCAACCTTCTATTCAGAACTCAGAACGGAATAAGCAAAATCTTGAAGGGAATTTCCCGTCTACCCAATTTGATTATCCTTCCAAGCATTTTGATTCCCATTGTTGCCTTGTGGACGGAACTTCAAGCATTCAGGCATAACCCAACGCCAAGATTTCTTAATCCTATATTCATTTTGGTGGGTTTTCTAGCGCAAACAAAATCCAAGAGCATCATGCTTTGTGTTTTTGGAGCCGCAGAAACCAAATATACCATTATGCAACTGACTCCTAGCATCAGTATTCATTACTGCACACATTGTGGCTGCTACTTTATAACCATAAGCCAAATTAGCTTTTTAAAATCCAAATCTATCTTTGATCTGAAGCATAGTAAATCTCTAATAAAATATTATCATAAAATGTTCTCCAATTTACCATAAAATAAAGGATTGGCTGGAAGTGATGGATGAATAAACGGCAAAGAAACACCCGAAATGAGTGAAGCTAGTCATACCGACACAAATTAAAGCTATTAAACTAAACCAACAGTTCAGATTTATCACCACCACATTTGAATGCATACAGACAAGACAAGATCTGTTTTGCTTAAATCTAACCTTTTATTCAAAACTCAGAACGGAATAAGCAAAATCTTGAAGGGAATTTCCCATCTACCCAATTTGATTATCCTTCCAAGCATTTTGATTCCCACAATTGCCTTGTGGACGGAACATCAAGCATTCAGGCATAACCCAAAGCCAAGATTTCTTAATCCTATATTCATTTTGGTGGGTTTTCTAGCGCAAACAGAATCCAAGAGCATCATGCTTTGTGTTTTTGGAGCTGCAGAAACCAAATATACCATTATGCAACTGACTCCTAGCATCAGTACTCATTACTGCACACATTGTGACTGCTACTTTATAACCATAAGCCAAATTAGATTTTTAAAATCCAAATCTATCTTTGATCTGAAGCACAGTAAATCTCTAATAAAATCTTATCTTAAAATATTCTTCAATTAACCATAAAATAAAGGAATGACCGGAAGTGATGGATGAATAAACGGCAGAAAAACACCAAAAATGAGTGAGGCTAGTTAGGCTAATACAAATTGGAGCTATTAAACTAAACAACAGTACAGACTTATCACCGTCACATTTGAATGCTTACAGACAAGACAAGATCTGCTTTGCTTAAATCCAACATTTTATTCAGAACTAAACGGAATCAGCAAAATCCTGAAGAGAATTTCCCATCTACCCAATTTAATTATCCTTCCAAGCATTTTGATTCCTACAGTTGCCTTGTGGACGGAACTTCAAGCATTCAGGCCTACCCTAAAGCCAAGATTTCTTAGTCATATATTCATTTTGGGGGTTTCCTAGCACAAACAGAATCCAAGAGCATCATCATGCTTTGTGTTTTTGGAGCTGCAGAAACCAAATTTTTCATTATGCAACTGACTCCTAGCATCAATCCTCATTACTGCACACATTGTGACTACTACTTTATAACCATAAGCCAAATCATCTTTTTAACGTCCAAATCTATCTTTGATCTGAAGCACAGTAAATCTTTAATAAAATCTTATCTCGAAATATTCTCCAATTAACCATAAAATAAAGGATTTGCTAAAAGTGATAGATGTATAAACGGCAGAGAAACACCCAAAATGAATGAAGCTAGTTAGGCCAGCAAATTATTCTATTTCAATCTAAACAACAATAACAACCATTTTTAATAATTTTTGGACACCATCTCGGATATAAATTTGGGATTTTAAGTAATATTCTGTATATATAATAATCCACCTAAGCCTATGCCCAGAGTACTTGTACACCTCAAATTACAGCCAATTGTTTTGAGGTATTATGCAACAAAAAGGATCAGTAAAAAATGGAAAATAAAAGGTTTTTAAAAAACTGCACAACAGTGCTAGGCTGGTTGGAAACTTGGCGCAGCCATGCCCTGCCTGGCAGAAATCAGCCATGCCATGAATTGGGGGCCATGCTAGGCTTGCCCCAAGCCCAGAAATATGGGCATGGGCTTAGTTGGTGCCAGAAAAAATTGGGTTGCTCCATGCGATGCACAGCACATTGAGAGTCTGTGCATCTACCCAAAATGAGGGAAAAATATAAAATTTTTCTTCGTTTAAATTTCATTGCTAAATCAAAGAAGGTATCTTAAGTCACAAGGTATGCATTGACTAACCAGGAAACTCTTGCATGATAGGTAGCTTCTGCTTGCTGCTGTTGTTGCACAGTTCCTTGACAGTTATAGCTATTATCTTGATCAAATTGTAAAGCCCATCACCAAGGATGAGGGAAATGGCTATGAAGACCTGCATGAAACGACAGGGTAAAAGGTAGGATAACCTGCTCTAGAGAAAATAGGATTTGCCTTAGGATTGACAATATCAACAAAAGCAAGAAAATAAGGACCACTAAATAGACCAATAAACACAAAGGATATGCCAACATTAACTTATTTCAGGTGATTGACATATTGCAGAGGCCAGGCAAATCTGAGTTGTGTTAGTTTTGGCTGGCCAGTTTGAGGAGAATGCATATCAAGCTCGGCTACAATACAGACTAGACAATATTTTTGCATGATTAATAATATCACTTTAAAACAAATGATGTAGAGAATAATAAGTGATCAGAATTCTCCTTTTTTTTTTTTGGGGGGGGGGGGGTTTGGCTAAGATCAGAGATTCGAAATAATCCAGAATCCAGAAGGAAAAGCACTGCTGGCACTAATCACATTCTTCCTGGCTCCAGGAGCATTCAACATAACGATTCCAGGGGAAAGGCTAGCATGATGATCACCCATTAAAGTACACAGACGCAGTTAGTGGGTTCTCATGGGAGAAGAACGAAGAAGATTAGCGTGCCAATTACCCGATGATCCTTCAAAGTACATACACGTGTTTGGATTACGTCCTGTTTGAATTTTACCAACAATGGAGTCACAGTACCTTATATCCATATAAGCCTTTGAAATCATTGCTACCGAGGTCAGCAGGATACCAATCCCCAGCATGTTTGGAAATGAAGGGCCAAAGGAAACCCCAGGATACAATTGCCCCAAGAAGAACTGAACAATTGACTATATGAGGACAGATGAGCCCACATCCAACGTAGGTTGGACTGAAATCAAAGTAAAACCTGCAGTGATAGCACAGAAACTTCAATTGCTTGCAATGATGAGATATTTTACAATAGTAGGTAAGAATGGAGTGATCACAATAATGCAGCTAAACCATCCGAAAATTGATTGTACTATCCATTGCCATTTGTGCACACAAAGCTCTCATTGATTTTTCGGGAGGATTGGCCTAATAGTAAATTTGAAGGGGTTCACAAAATTTAAAATAAGATGGTGACACACAGCACTTGCCAAAAAAGGGGAAAAAGGTGCTGGCAGGCGCGTGCAAAATAAAAGATACTGATTCTTATGATATGATGTTTAAGTTCTGAACTAAACAAAGAGTCCTTGATATGTTGTAACCTCTAGCAACCCAACTGTACATAGTGCACCCTGAGAAAGCTCCACATTCTCATTGTCTCTGAGATTACCCATACAAAGGTTAACTTTCCCACCAGAAATCCCAATTTCTTAAAGCGTTATTATTTAGCAGCAATTGCATCCTAAACAATATAAGACCCCTGTAATGTATGAAAAGCTTACCATTTAAATTGTTTCATTATTAAGGAAACAGGATTGGACTTGAACCCTATTCACATCAGAATTCCAGATATATGTAACATTATGACCTATGCTGCTTAACTAAGTGCAAACAACAGTCACGGCATACTTTACATCTGGAATCTAAGACTATTTGAAAAAACATTAGGCACGCTGAAACATTGAGTTTAGATAACCAAATAAAAGCAGAAACATTCACTTTGATACCCTTCCAAACAGGTGCAAGTTAATAGTTAGCATTTAGCTCCTTCTAAGAACACTGATGGAATTATTGAAAATCCAGTCACATGAAATAGTCCACAATCAAGAGAATGACAATGGAATTCGTACTAATGAAGAGATCTTGTCGGAATTGCAATGTATAATATTGAGCACAACTTTGCATATGAATAGCCCACTTGTTAGCTAAGCCAATATAGTGGGACATATGGTCTCGACAATGATGCAGTTGATGCTGATACTAGCATTGAGCAACATCACATAATAATGACTGACTGAACAATGTGTGGTTTTTGGCTCTCATCTAATGCCTGTTTTTCTAAGGCTGTGTTATTTATGGATAAACTGAAACCTTAACCTAGTCATACAACATGCAGAAAGTAGATAAAATGCTGATACAAAAGAATATGACATATCTGAAGCAGGGAGACAGAACACAGTATGAATAATTAAAAGCTTACGTATTTTTGAATAGCAACAAGCCAAGGCTGGGAAAATTATCAAAACCGCATGAATTGCCAATGCCACTGAAAAACCACTTAAAGCAGCTCCAGCAAAAACTTAAGGTAAAATATTTCCCGAGACACCTTACTTGTTTCCTGCAAGATGTTAAAGTAATGGATACAAACTTTAATAAGATGTTAAAGCAGTTTACAGCACTACTTAATGTCACTAAAAAATTCCCACTTCAATAAATGGCATTGGGAAGACTCCAGTTGCTATTAAATATAGATTGTTACTATCAACAATGGTACAACAGCAAAGCTGCATTAAATCAGATTGTCTGGTGCAAGAGTAAGTAACATACTAATGACCATCCTAAATTCCACAATGTGTGAGCCTCGGACATTAAACATCCCTTTTATAGTTAAACCTAGGTAGGTCTGTATAGCTAAACCACTAATTTGTTTACTCAGCAGAACAACTCACTTCAGGTCCCTAAATAGTGACTCACACGACAAAATTTAGATCAAACAATGTTTGAATGATTCAAATTGTTCTAAAAGAATGAGACCCATACGATTATGTAACGACATCAACTTCTCTTGAAAAATTAAATACTTTGTACCACAAGAGACAGCTTTCCACAAGCATTTAATAACATGATCATAATTCAAAGTGGAATGGAATTATTTTTTTTTTCTTTTGAATGTATGAAATCACTAGGTATTCTCCACTTTGCAACCGTAAACAAAATGAAGACTTGAAGCTTTTGAAGGCTGATTTCAACTAGTTGACTTCCTAAACTGGTATCTAAAAGATAAAACAATAGGATAAAAATAAAAGGAGGAAGGAAGTTACTGACTAAGGTTATTGAAGGAAGTGGAACTGGCCCTACCCTCCACTTTAGACCAATTATAAACTGTAAGGTTTGTAGGATATACATTATCATTCCTTGTATGAGACTGAGATAGGCAGCATTTGGGAAATTGAAATTGCGTTATAGTTGTGTCGTTGCTATTACTGTAGCCGTGCAGAAAAGCTAGGAAATGTTTGGTAAACTTTTCTCACAACCATGCTATGTGCAAGAAAAGTGTTTAGGAATGCAACTTTTCACTTTCTTTTGCAAATATGATTGTTAGGACAAAATGTATCTTTGAAAAGCTAGTTCCCCCAACTTCCAGCTTCCTGTAAAAGAAGAATTACCAAATATTAATCAGCAGCTTCATAAAAGATCAGCCACAGCTACTTGCCAAAGTTGCCTAAAAGCAGCTTTCAAAGCACAGCCATAGTTGTTAAATATTCATTGACTTCTGAAGTCCTATTAATAGTGGTTGCAGAAGCTCAGAAGAAATCCAGCAAATCTTGGAATTAAGATGGCAGTGTATTATCAGTTAAGTTTCCCTATTTTGACTGACTTCCAAAATCCTATATATGTTCTTAGCATTAGGATCCAAGGTCAAGTTAGCATTCATCTACTTATGGGACCTACGGGAATGCATTGATATTTACAATTGTGAAAATTGAGATAGATCCAGACAAGATTTTAACGAGTTATTAGTCCCTTTATTAGATTTTGATTTCAATTTGTTCAGGAGTTTTTACTAGGACACTAAGTACTACATCTGTGCAGGCCCACATTTTGATACCCCATTCTGTCTTCTTACAGATTGTCATATTAGTAATACTAGTAATATCTGCTGTGAGCCTGTGAAACTCTATTCTTTCATTCCTGCTCGGGTCAAGCTTTTCAGACAAAAAAGAAACAATGAGATTAATTTTATTCAATGCTATTGTTTGAATGTTCTTGCTGCTATAGTAAATCATCCGTTGCAATTTTATAGCCTTAACCCCTTAGTCTGCCTTTACAAAATGTCGCCAATTTTCATACTCTCATCTATGTTTCAGCACAATTTGACATGTCATTGTCTGTTGCACCAGATGATCCCTCATTTGGCATCAAATGGTTCAAGGCAATTGCTATAAACTCAAAAAACTTATAAAGTGATGTCAACAGTTAGATCATCTAGCTTATTCTAGATTGGAAATGCTCAACCTTTAACAATTCGGCTGGTTGCACATTATTCAACAGCATTTCCTTGTATCTCAAACTTGGTTTTGTTTACTTATCTGTTGTGCAAGCAACTTACTTTTCATATGTTTACTTACCCTGCAAGCTCAGCTCCAGTATTAGTGTGAAAGCTGTTAATCAACATTGCTGTTGCTGTCCCACTGGGGTAAGTAAGCTTGTAGTCCATTACCATGACCTTAAAACACAAATAGAACATGAGCACATCATGGAAACGAACAATGAATTTTGTAAATATCCCACAAATGATAAAGCTCATATACAAAACATCTCCATCAATAAGTTCTAAAAACAGAACTATCCTAATAAACACTGGTAAGGTATTGGCACATTGGCATCAGACTCACGATCACAATGCAATTCAAATTTCTTAGATGCCAACATAAAGAACAAAAGATTAACTATCGAACGTAGAATAGATTTAGAATTTTTGCAATCAACAATACATTGAAAAGTAGAGTCCTAGATCACTCGACAAAATAGACTATTGTTTTATTTACCTCATAGAATAATTACTCTAAAATGTCAATTGAAGTCGGGGTGGGGCTAACTTTGTAGTGAAACAGATTTGAGTCATCATTGTGTTCTGAGCAATTATAATGTTGGAGAGAAAAAATGAGACAAACATTATAGCAATTGATAGATGCAGTACAGAGCAATTACCTTACGAAGGGGAACAAGACTAAAAAGTCCAAGGAAACTGACAACAATCAAGAAACCAATCATCCACCACAACCCTGGGTTCTTTACATCTTCTGCTCGGTTACCCGGGTAGTCAGTACCAATTAATCGATATGTTCTCTCATCCATTGCAATCAAATATGAACCGAAACCCCCTGTCAGTGGTCGAATGTTAAGCAGTTGTAACAAGCTTGGAAAAAATTATGGATGAATTATGAGCTACAAAATGACCATAATAGACTATACTATAAGGAACTGTAAGAAAACTAAAAAATGCGACAAAATAAAAAAGATTAAGTGAGAATGACATATGAGCGTCAAGTTAATATCAGTTTCAAAACGAAACACATTGAAAGAGCCAACATTCATGGCTGAAGAAATACTCCCAAATTGCATTTAATCACAAAGCAATCCTGCTGATAGATAGGATTCTACTAAATACTTCACAAATATACTACCATATCACCACCAATTCCCTGACAGTAACAAGTAAATAGATCAATAGCAATGGCAAATCCACTGCTCGTACAAAACTTGTCCTCCATATCAATAGCAAACCCAATGAATGTTTAACTTTCTATTTATATACTACGCTCATGCAAAATTGCCGCATGTTTTCCCGTGTTAGAAAAATCTTTGTGACGTAGAAATACTGGATTAGAACAGCACATTGAGTTCCTACTAAGTAATATTGCTATTGCCATCTTGTGCTCAGCTTACATTCTTCGCTAGACACTGCCATTACAAGGTCTTTGTGTAATTATAGAATTCATCATGTCTCATATGCTTATTTAACAACCCACCCTTATATGGAAAGAGAAGGATGCTTTTTTTTTTCTTTTTCTAAATCAGTGAGTAAATATATATTCAAAAGGGCAATAAGGATTGTTTTTCCTCGCATAGACCAAATCCACATTAAAACGATACCAAAAACATTAAAATAGATATGGGATGATTACAATTAAATAAATCCTGTTATCAAAACCGAAAAAGACTGCGTGTGTGCGTGCGTGCGTGTGTGTGTCAGATTCGTTTTTTTTCCAGGAAGCTAGCACAAGCCGCCTTAGTCCATTGTATAATCAGTATGACTAAAGTTTATGACCACAGACTATGCAAATGAGAACGTCCATATGAAGCCCTTCAAAGATCCATAATCCACAAATTAGCATTAGCTAATCCCTTCTCACTGCATACAGATCTACATATCAAAATAATCAACCACATGTAGCTCATACTTAAGCTTCTTAATGCCCCTCAAACCCTTGGGAATATGCATACAAAGAATTTAGTGTTCACTTTTGGTCCCCCAAAATAGAAGAACTGCAACTTACAAGTTAGCATATAAGTCGTGGCCGATGACAGTTCCCATTATTCACAAAAAGGCAAGTAAAAAAATTGAAAGCTCAAAATCTTGAGTAAAAAATTATAAATTCCCCACAAGTACATAAGAGTTAGATAGCATAAAACAAAGACTATCTCAGTAATCCAAAATATGACTAGCAACTACAAAGCACAAGGTCAAGGGCCTGAAACCTCCCTAAACGAATTAGTAAAGAAACAGCTTAAATTTCAACCACTAAACAGCAATGAAATGAACTACATAATGGAGTCCTTAGTAGATAATGAATTTTAGTCTTCTTCAATGTATAGGTCAGATCATGCATCTTATATGATGTGGTTTCACACGATCTCAGTTTGCTTAAGATGCTTTAGCCTTTCACTAATCTAGGACACAATAAGGAATGGTTCTCTCATCATTCAGTGGTCAGTTACTCCCACAAACATTAATTTTCCAAGGAAGATATGGGAATGACTACTAAACTTCCTTCTTTCCCCCAAGGTTGAATTGAACTCTACAATCCTTTGAATGTGATCCTAATCATTCTCTGAAGGCAGGACTTAACAATGTGATGCAAAATTTTTCAACCACTAGGTTCATTTAAATTTGAAGACCTGCATACTTATAATTCAGTCATCTTGGACACAAAAATCAATTATGAGAAGCCACAAAACAATATAAAGCCTTTTTGGACTATCGCTATGAGCAGAGAACCATCAAGACCACTCTTTTTACTAGCAATACTCCCACTTACTCCAAACCCTGACTTTGGTTCTCGGATAATAACAATTCAATGTCAATAGTGCCAACTTTGGCCCAACATTCAATCCACAGCTGCACATGATACTTTCTCCAGGATAGTGACGGTGGAAGCTCTCACATCCAAAGTAATAAAAGTAAACCAGTCCCATAATTGCCAACATCTTCTGATAGTCCCATTTTCTTCCAGTCAAAACAACTTGATCCTCACCATACTGACAAATCTCCTAGGTTAACATGTAAACATCTAAGAAAGGGTCATCATCCAGATATACTTTCACAGAATGGACCTTGACCAATCCCGCTGCCCCTATCAACAATGAGAGACCTTATTCGGCAGAAAGAAGAAGAGACCTTTACAGAAACCACAAACACACATGCATGCACATGCCTGATATACTCATTCTATGTTGATAGCAACTCGTTGATCCGTATTCCTAAGCATTTTTTGCACTGGTCTGTGTGTATCTTGTTGGATTGGTCATATTCAATTCTTTTGGTTTTGGTTTTGCTTTATTGGCAGGTTCGTAACTAACAAATATGAAGAATACTATAGCCAGGCAGCCCTTGACTTTTTATAAAGATGGGGCAAGAGAAGTACTGAAGATTCAGAATCTGTTTCAAACACAAAACAAAGGAGAACTGCTAATCACGCACAGAACCTTTTAGCAAGCTGATCTCCTTCCCTTACAATCGAAGCCCCACAAATATAATTCGTCTATAGAACTTTCGATGCTCAAACATGGATATCTTGTTCTATCAATTCTTTGGTTCTAGTACTCTGTGCAGTATCAACATTTCTCGATAATGAAATCACAGTACCGGTCATTGAAATAATGTAAAAGGAGTAATGCAGCAAGACTGCAGCTTTACAAACACTAATCACACGAGAATATCAAAATCAAACTACTCTCTCATGGTATCCTCAATATCGCAAAAATCCAAGCACAAATAAAAAGGTAAATATCAAGATATCTTCAAAAGGTAGCAAAAAGTATACCGCTGAAAGCAAGGCCATAGCAGGCGACAACACAAGTCTGAATAACAGTGTTCTCCTGGCGAGTGAAAGGCTTAATCGAAAACCCAAATTTGGACAAGAAACTAGTCCAAGACTTAACGAAGAAGAACCCGAGCAATCCAGCGGCCACATTGAGAGACGGAATGATCCCAACCGTTAGATTGAGCTTGTGAGTAATGACACAGAAGAGCGTCCCGAGCATAGCGCTCACCGTCAACCCTCTAATCGTTATCTGATCCCTCCAATCCGGCACCCCGTGGAATTCGTCCTCCTTACTCTTCCGCGATTCGCCGAGCAACGCCGCCGATATTTCCACCGCCGCTGTGTTCTCTGTTTCCATCCCCGTTTCGATTGAACTTCAGTCAGACAACCTACCCACCCTCTCGGATTTGGAACAAGTGATTTGATTGTCTGAACTGCGACGGATGGAGAATAAAATTGCGAGACTTGATGGTGCTGAAAGGTAGTTGTATGGGAAACGGTAGCTGGGAACCTGCGCTGGAGAACGTTGCCTGTAGGGAGAAGCAACAGGCGGAAAATAAACGTTTAAATGTTTCTCAGCCCGAGAAGCAGAAGCTGAGACCCGTACGTCATTCTCTTGTTTGTTTCGTTGTCATCGAGATTTTCTTATCTTGAGATTTTTTTTAATAAGAAAATAAATCTAAAATAATATAACAAAATATTATATTGAATGATATTTTAAACTAATAATTAATTTGTAAGATTTTAACGCAAAAGATACCGTTGAACCCTTCTTAATTCTTTCTTTGTTGAAGTAGTTGAGAAGTCAATGGAAGAAGTACCGTACCTGAATATCTCAACCGTTCGTGCTCTGTTCGCACTCCCTCAAGACCCTACGCTTCTTTCTTTCTCTGCTACTTTCGCACTCTGTTTGAGTATCTGTTTAAAGTCGAGGTACTAATACTTTCGAAACCCTACGCTTCAACTGTTATTTTGCGAAATTTGTTTCTTCAACTGTTCTTCACGAATCTATTACGTATGTTGTGTTTTCATCATCCGTTTGGTATTCTCTTTGGCACCATTGGAATAAATTGGTTGGCATTTGGTATTGATTTTTTATATGCTATTTTGTTTTACTTCTTTAATTCGACATCATCTGTTACATATTTTGTTTATATGCTATTCGTTTGGTATCATTCTGCAGAATTTGTTTGTTTTCGTTTTTCTGGTGGAAAACAAACAAAATTGACCTTTGTGTTTGGCATCACGAATTTGCAGAATCTGTTCGTTTGGTATCATCTGTTACTTCTTTAATAATTGTTGTGTTTTCATCTCTTTTTGGTGGAATGGATTTCCCAAGTGTTGTGGCTCCTTCTGCATAATTTGTTTGTTTTTCTGGTTGTTAATTGTGAGTAAATTCGGATAAGCAGGAAGAATAAAGGAAAGAGAAAATTGGTATAGTGGGGATAAGAAATTCCCATGCTGAAGGTAGATGGAAATTTTCATGTCACAGGGTATATATTGTCACAGTACAATGTGACAGTGCAATGTGCTTATTTTTTACAGTGTATATATTGTCACAGGGTAGATGGAAATTCCCTTGCTCCTCTCTCATTTTTTACAGTGAAATTCCATTTTAACGGTTCTTGTCATAGTACAATATGCTTATGTAGAGAATTTTTATTCATTATATTTGTATATATTGTGATTTATTATTGTAATTCATGGATCAATTACACTCCACTTTTTTCAATGAGAAGAAAATAAAGATTGCAGTCATTATAGTGCAATGGATTAAAGTTTGTTGTACTTTTTGGTGGTATTTATGTGTCTTAGATGTAATTTTAATTGTTGGACAGCCTAAAAGTATAATCATGAGATCTTATAATCTTAACTTTTATAAAAAAGAGAATATATCAACAAAATCATACATGGTAATGATATCACTTGTATTAACACGTTGAGAATGAATAAACCTGTGTTTCTCAAACTGTGTGAGATGTTAATGACTAGTGGGGAACTTTGTCCATCAAAATACATGCTAGTCAATGAACAAGTGGCAATATTCTTGAACATTTTTGCACATCATGTGAAAAATATGGTGTTTACACATAATTTTCAGAGGTCGGGTGAGACGGTGAGTAGAATATTTTATAATGTGTTAGCCGCAGTAATACCTATACAATCACAATTATTTAGGCGGCTGGAACCCATTTCACAGAACTGCACAGACGAGGGATGAAAATAGTTCCCAAGATGATAATTATTTCATATGTTTGATGTTATATTTACATGGCAAATATAACAAATAAGTCATTCTACTTCGATATGTTTTTGTAAAATTGTATAGGTGCTTTGGATCGAACATATATCAAAATAAGGGTACCTACTGCAGACAAAACTAGATATCAAACTCGTAAGGGAGATATAGCTACAAACGTGTTAAGAGTATGTACACATGACATGCAGTTTATATATGTCCTATCTGGTTGGAAAAGATTTACAACAGATTCTAAAATTTTACGAGATGCGCTAAATAGAATGTACGGACGGAAATTCCAAATGGTAGGATCTTAGATAATTGAATTAATCATAATGTTTTACAATAAGCTTTTTTTACGTAATGATATTGCATATTTTCGTATAGGTACTTATTACTTAGTTGATACGAGATATGCAAATTATAATGGATTTCTTGCACCATTTAGAGGGCAGAGATACCATTTAAATGAAAAGTGTCAAGGCCATCAGTCAAGAACGGCTGAGGAATTTTTCAATGTGAAATTTGCCGCTACTCGTAATATTATCAAAAGGTGTTTTGGATTGCTGAAAATACGGTGGGGGATCCTTAGAAGTCCATCATTTTATCTTATCAGAATACACAATCAGGTTATCATTGCTTGTTGTTTACTGCACAATTTCATAAGAAACGAGATGGAATATGATCCTATTGAGGATGAATACAGTGACATGCATCACGAGGACTTCCTTGACGAAGATGCAGATATGATAACACAACTAGATTCTGCTGATGGTTAGAGTGTATTTAGAAATAATTTGGCAAATGCTATGTTCAACGAATGGAGATATCATTGAATTTTGTCACAATCAATTTTAGTGCTGTCATATATATGTTTGTCGTTCCATATCATCAATTTTAGATTCACTTCTTGGAATGTTATATGTTTGTTACCATAATCATCAAAATTGTTGTTCCATATCATTTATATGGCTTCTTTGGCTAAAACTTCTTGGATTCACTCTTTTACCATTATAACAGATAAAGGTAGTTAAATATGTCATAATCAGATAAAGATAGTAAAAGAAGATAGGAGATCCATGAAGACAAAGCTCTTGTTGCCTGTATGGTCGAGTTATACAATACTGTTACACACAATGCTGATATGTCATATATGATATGATAAGGAGTACGAATACTTTCAGATTTGAGTTGGATGATTCATGAAAAATGGTTGTTGCGGAACCACATGTGTGGAATGCATACATATCGGCATGATATCTATTTTTCATTGTTAATTGCTTCTTAGGATTACTTGTTAATTTAGCATCTATTACATATTAATAATGAATATGATATACTTTATATTTGGAGATATAGCCACAAGGGAGCTGCTATTTGGAGAAAAAAAATATTTCCATATTTATAAGATTTGTCAATGATCTATAGTAAAGACCATACAATAAGGGCAGATGCATAAACTTGCGAGGACATCATTGCGAAGCTGCAGCTTAATGAACCAGAAAAAGAGCAGTGGAGCGTGAATAATGTTCTAGAAGTGGGGATTGAAGACTTACTCGGTACGAATGATTCCCCGAGTCAAAGTGTACCGTATGTGTCAACTCCAACTGAACCGGGATGTCGAAGGGAAGGAAACGGAAGGCTACTACAAATATGACAAAAATAGCTGATTGTATTATCCACGCAGCTACTTTATTGAGTACAAATATTAATAAGCTCGGTGAAATATTGAACAAAAGCTTAGAAATCAACACGTAGGAGCAAAAGACGGCGCAATTATATACTATGTTGGCTGAAATTCATTCATTACCTATGAGTGAAAGGAATGCAGTATAAATAAAATACATACGTGATCCGACACTTATGGTGGGCCTATTTAGTGTTCCACAAGAATAAATATTGAAATTTATCAAATAATTTGTACTGTAAAATATGTGATTATCAAATAATTTGTATCTTTTTTTTTCTGCAACTCTTGAGCTATAATGAATGGTTGTAATCTTTTAAAGATTAGATTTTGTTTAATATGCTATATGAGATACAAAGCTGATGCAAGTTTAATATGTAGGTTCAGAATTGATGATAAATTGTACAGGAATGTTACCACTTGACTTGTATGTATTTTTATTATATTTTTTAAATTTTAATTATATGCAGTTTTTACATGATGATACTTTTTATTGTACATAAATTTTAATTATACATGAATGTAATTTTGTTAATTTTAATTGTATGTATTTTAATTGGAGCGTGATAATATTTTTTTAATTTTTTGTATTGTACAGAAAATTTATTTTTATAATTAAATATTGTTGCGGATCTAATCCGGAGTTAGACAAAGGTAATGATGCGGATCTGGTCCGGTGGTG
>JAOVVI020006070.1:0-15928 GCA_028571085.2 Nepenthes alata | reverse complement strand
AGTGCTACCAGACAACACACTCACCCTTCCACTTCCTTTACCTCAACCGAAAATTGCTCCCTTTGTTGAGTCCCTACAACCCCAGGCCAACCGCATCACAGGCTCTGCTTCCACCAAGCCACACATCCAGCAAACCCTCAATGAAAGCCCATGTTCACCACCCCTAATCGAACGACAAACAGAGTCATCCACAAATCTCTCTGTTTCTTCCACATCCTCTTTGTTCACGGCTCTCACCTTCGAAAATTTGCTCCAGATTGCTCAGCCTAAACCCTTACTACCACTAGCATTACCCAAGGTCCAAATCGTTACTTCTGTTCCATTTCCAATTAATAGTTACGATAGTGCTGGATGTTCACACCTCCACTTCCAGCCGCTCAACCGAATCTCGACAGTACCCCCACGACCCCCTTCTACCTCCATCATCCTCCTTCCAAATTGGCCCATAAAGGACCTCACTCTCGCCGCAACAGCATATAGCCGTGAGCTTCTCTTATTGACAACCATGTTGTTGCCTGACACCATTGGCTTGACAAAATTGGCGGGGAGCAAAGGGGACACAGATCGTGAGTGTGCCCTACGCCCATCACCCACTAAATGCTCTGTCAAACAGAAGGTCTCAAGACAGCAGGATGCTCAAATGCTCACCGATGATCATCTATTCGTCCTCCTTGTGAAGCCTTGATCTGGTAAGCCGGTCCTAGTTGAGGCCAGCAGAAGAGATTTTCTACATTTTGGAGGCACTAGTTGTGAGCCTTGCGCATATACCAAAACCACCCTAGAGGCAAGCAAAAGGACTCGCAGAACCACCCTCGAGGCAAGAAAAAGGACTAGTAGGGCTTTTATTATTGCATTGTGGTCAGGGGCTGTGATGGGTTTCCCTCTTGCTGCAAATGGACATTTGGTACTTTACACTGCCATTCACCTCCTCAAACTATACCATGATGATAACCAGAGAGGTCCGTTGGAATTAACCACTGCATATGGTTTTGGTGGGTCTTCCATGGCATTAATTGATAGAGTTGGTGGAGGTATTTATCCAAAAGCTGCTGCTATTGGTGCAGACGATGTAGGCAAACTTATCAAAAATATCTTCAAGGATAACCTAAGAAATTCAGTTTTTATTGCTGACAAAGTTGGTAACAATATTGGAGGCATTGCAAGTATTTGTAGATCCTATGCCATGCCATCCAGTGCTGCCCTTATTGTTGTTTCAATTCCATCCATTGGTGTCAGCTATGCCTTGATCAACCCATTGCTCATTTGCAGTCCAGCTCAACGATTACGAGCAATTGGGGCCAGAGAGGTAAAGGGACATATTTTCTTCAAGGATATTAATCGGGGCACTCTGGCGGGACAACAGGCTATGTACAGCCCTTTAACAGCAGGTGCACATGACATAAGTTATTTCATGCGCCAACACATAAGGAGTATCAAAGATGAACATGTCCATGGAAGCAGCGATTTTGATAAAATCAGTGAAACCGGCAGTGATTCTCATACCAATGAGTTGCTTAGCAATGCATCGGATGAATATGGAGGGAAATGTGGTAGTTTGGCAGATTTTTGTGGACCAAATCTTGGGGTGAAATACTCTTCCAGTAATTCCTCTTTTACGAACTTATCCCAGCTTACATCAATTACCTATGCTATTGTTGTGAAGAGCGCTGGAGTACAAGGCGCGATGGCGAGTAAGCAAGCCACATTCCCAATTAGCCCAACCTTCAGGTGGAAGCCAACCAGTCCACTTCAATTCACTGCAGTTGTAAAATTTTATTTGGGGCCCCTTCAACAACTTGATGTTGGTGATGTTGCAACTGATGATCCCAAGTTGACTTTACTTGATTTTTTACAACGGAGTGGGCACTTGTTCAACGAAATTATGGGCCGATTTTTCTGCATTGGGTGAGTGGTTTGCACTGCTAGAAGTGGTCTCCACTCCGTTGAGGGACAAGATTGATTCTCAACTTCCAAAAGGGGTACAGTCGGCCGTTAAAGCTATATGGAGAGCCAACTGCAACACTCCACAAAGTTTTTCCTCCTTCAACCTTGAGGACAAGGTTCTTTTGAAGAGAAGAGTAATATTACATGCTTATTAGTCAAATATATTATAGTATTAGTTTATTATTGAGGTATAATTAATTACTTGGTTAGTTATTTTGTTTGGTTGGCTTGGAACTAAATTAGTTGGCTCACTACTATAAATGTATTCGATTGCTACAGTAACAAAAGAAAAAAGTAAGATTTTCCAATTTCCTCTCCTCTCTGCTATCTCTCTCTGATTTTCCTTCTCTGTCACCATCACCTTTTTCCCTTTCCCCTTCCTTCTCTGTCATTCTTTCTCATCCCCTCTCTGTGTTCTTTGCCCGTTATCGCCGTTAAGCACGCATCAGTATCATACATCCCAAACGAAAAAAAGAATACTAACCATATTTGAGAAAATTTAAAAGAATCGAGTTAGACCGATAAAGATTACATAGACTTATCATGCAACATTAAAATATAATAAATTTATTATAAATGAGTATTTTTTTTTTATGTAGAAGGCTAATAATCATCAAATAAATAACAAGAAGTAGTAATTGTTTATATCATAAAAGTTATATTTATCATCAATTGACAAGTAGCAAATGATTTGCTGCTACCGTATGCATGTTATAGTCATATACGTGAGTTTTAAGAGGAAGATCAAATGAATTAATGAAAGAACGAATCATGATAGATGAAACTCATGCTACTGACAGCACTGGTAAATCCCCCATCAATGACAAGATTGTGTCCCGTCACAAACCCTGCATCGCTTCTGCTTGCCAGAAACAGGGCTCCGCCGGCCACATCTTCGAGGCTCGGAGCTCTGCCTCGGAGGAGGCTTCCCGTGTGTCCTACAATCTCAGCCACCTCCTCCGCCTTCATGTCCGCGTTCCCTAAGAAGCTGCGGTAGCCGTTCAGGAGCATCTCCGACGGAACCCCGTGAGGGGAAATGCAGTTTACGCGTATCCTGTGCACCCCCAGCTCGCAGGCTGCGCTTCTCATGACTCCGAGGATGGCCTCCTTTGACAGCGTGTATGCATGCGATGCCAGCCCTCCCATGATCGCCGCCGAGCTTGATGTGCATATGATGCACCCACCCTTTTGACCTTTCCATGTAAGATAATTAGAGTATATGTATGGTAATTATAAGGGTGTTAAAAAAATCAATGACCTAATTGTCATAATCAAATAGCATATTGGGAGGCTCATTACTTTAACTAGTTTCGATATTTACTTAATTTGTTTTATTAAAGAATTGAAAAAAAATGGTTTTAAATCGTGAAAAAGAGTCAACAAAAGATTGAAAAAAATCCACTATCCATTTCTTTTAAAAGTGCTAACCAATAGATAAATTTTATGTGGTTAATTACAAATATTTAGTAGTATAAATGAAAATTTTTAATTCAATTGTTAACATATATGCATTTAATCTTTTTACTTAGATATTTATTTTAGTTGGGTCAATTGAACCTGCACCGATAAAAGTAGGTTCATTCGGGTGGATAAACCCTAAAAATGGCTTTCTATTTGTAAAACAGAAAATCATTTATGCCTAAGTTTTTGTTTACCAGTAAAATATTTTTTGTCAACTTAATTTTCTGTACGTGACAAATATTAAAATACCTGAAAAATACTTTTCCATGCATGACATATACTTTATTTTCAAGCAAATAAATGGATTGTTTCGATGCATTAATCACTTACCTTTGACCATGGCACGAGCGGCATACTTGATTCCATGCACGACTCCACAAACATTAACAGCCAGAAGATCCTTCACTTGCTCCATATCAATGGCGGTGATGCTTCCATTAGGGCCAGAAACGCCTGCATTATTGAACATTATGTCCAGTTTCCCCTTCCACGCCACCGCAAGTTCCACCGCGGACTCTACATCGGCTTCCTTAGAGACATCACAGTATATGTACCGGCCGCCAATTGAAGCCGCCAACTTCGCCCCTAACTCCTCGAGTATGTCTGCCACCACCACATAGGCGCCGTGGAGGGCAAACAGTTTCGCAGTGGCAGCCCCTATGCCTCTTGCACCACCTGTTATCACTGCAACTTGTCCCTTCAACCTAAATGAACGGCCCAATATAAAGATACTTTTCCATGTTAAGATTCAGGCGACGTCAAACGTGGGCATTTTTTGATGACTTTCATGCCCGAATACAATTAGGGTAAGCTTGGTGTTGAGATGGGTCATTATGTCATAAGTTTATGCATGAGACATATTTAAAGGATTTTCATAATAAATTCTAACTAATACGAATTTAGCTAAGTTCAATATCTCAAAATTATGGTTGGTTGAATGTAAAGATATTGGATAAAAAATTATCCCAAAATATCTCAAAATTTATGGTGATGTTTAAGTTTGTCTTGTATATAAATCAAGTATTTATCTAACCACCTTTAAAATCTATATCTTTGAGTTAATTTTATTTTTTCCTAAGTATTACGATAAAGTTAATAACTTATTAAATAATAAAATAACTATGGTAATAGTTTAGAGGAAAATATCCTTTAAACAAGAGCCTTAAAATATTATTATATGATATGACGTCTCATTTACCTGATAAAAGATATATAATTAGTTGAATATATAGATATATTGAAAAAAAAAATATTATCTTAAATTTTTTAAAATTTATAGTGATATCTAAGCTTATCATTGAATGTAGATCATGTTTATCCAACCACCTTTAAAATCTAAATCTTTGAAGTGATTCTATTTTTACCTACTCGTTACTTTAAATTTAGTAACTTATTAAATAACAAAACAACTATAGTAATAATTTAGATGTGACATAATTATATAACATTAATAAATTACTCTTTAAATACCTTTAAAATATTATCAGATGACGTAACGTATCATCATTCTATCTAAGTTAATGAGTCTATGTAAAAATTATAATAAATGTGAGCGTCATATCTTTCAATAGCATCTCAAAGATATTTCAAAATATCTCAAAAATACTTCTCAAAATAATGACCAACAAAATATATACGATTTTGTTACCTCTGCGCATTGTTTTCATTATAAAGCTCCAATTCCATTAGTTTAGCAAGACGAATTCGAAAGGAATTAATGGATCTATACATATATATATACATGAGGATGGATAGATGTCATTCAAACAATATGAACAATAAAAGATTATGTCATTGTGCTAAACCATTCACTTAGGTAAGAGGAGCTTTTTGGGTGTTTTTCATTTTTTAGGGCACAACACACTCTTCATTCCTAAGAACTAACAAACCAATTTTCTTTCTTATAATCATTATTAACCCAAACCTAACACATGCCACTCCACAACAATTTAGACTATATTCTTATGAAAGAAAATTACATTTCCTAATTATAACTTACATGCAACATTATAATAAAAAACTTTCGCACTATCATTGGTGACAGATAATTTCTTACGGTAATATTTTTCAACATTTTGGATATAAAAAAATTTGGACTGTTATACTAATAAACAACATTAGAAGATACCTTATGGTCATTAATTATGATAATATAATATTTTCAATAATCATATTATCGTTCATTTATTTTATTTAATAGTTCAGAAATAATTTTTATCGCCACAAACCGGTCATCAATGTTATAACATTTTCAGCCAACAATGAGGTTAGCGACCAGCCGGGATCGGGGCATTCTTTGATGTATTAGAATTATTATTGTTTGACTAGACTGTTATAACTTCGGATCGAAAAAATAGCCTCTTATATGATATAAAATAAGATCATATATAATAAACACAACAGTTCTCTTATCAATCCTTTAGCCTATTTAAAACCTCTTGTGAGCCTCAGAATCCGTAACACCTTTTGAAGTTACAACTTATAGCACTATCCTATAAGTATATATCTCGGGTGAGATCGTTAAATTGAAGACCACATCTAAAGAAAAATGTACAGCCAGTCAATCTATGGAGAAGTGTGCAGAGGACTTATCGGGTCGTGCCCATGCAATATGCTGAAACGATCCACGGCAGTGTACTGAGATTCTTATTTTCTTTTTCTCTTTTCCTGTGTGCGGGGTATGACTGTCTGGGAGATTGAACATCAGCAGCTTCAACTTTCGATCCGAATCTGATGGCTACTTTGTTGCACTGGTTCATACATATCGATCCAGCACTTGTCCTCCTTAACGGCGTCTCTCCATCTCTTACTAAACTTATGCATTTCAATGAAAGATTGTCTCCTCACCTGCAAAAGTACCATGAAAATGCAAGCATTAAGTAGCAATACAAATATTGCTACAAACTATCTGATCCAAGGACTCCATTTCATTAACAAATGGTCCTTGTAAGGCAACGACAAACACTTTCATGCCTCATTATTCATGACATGATTGCCAGAGATTGCAAGAAAGATCTAATGCAGCCACTCAATGACGATAAGATTGCTTCATTGACCTGAATGGCACACGGTGCCGAAGGTGTGAAATCAGTCGCTTAAATTTGTCACTTTAAGCACAATTTATACTTTTAAAACCAAACCAAAAGTCTTAGGCTAGTTTTTAGCAGTTTTTTTTTTTCCACAAATTGATTTAATGTCCGATCTAACTCACACTACATGGGTTAGCTACGTGGATCTACACCTCCATTCTCTATATCATATGCAAATTTGCTCTGTCAACTTTAAATATGTAAGATAATGTTTAATGGTTTCCTTCAAAATTTTCTTCTGTCTTTGGCTCTACTCCAACTTCTCCCATATAACATCATTGCAGGTTCAAATTATGGAAATAGCATCACGACATTGAAAAAGGTGAGACAGTAGGAGCCACGTGTACCAGGCCACTCATCTACCATGCTTAAGAATGCTCATATATGCATCATAGTAGTTATTTTGATTTCTATCCCTACGCTTCCATGAATGAAGAAATCATGTCCGATGTAAAATCATACCCCAGGATTAAACACAGACTCCCAATATTTGCATCGAACTTTTAGTTCTCCTATTTTACACTAAATAGTTTCATCTTCATTTTGCTATTATTTCTCCCTTTCCCTTTTGGACTAAATCTTGTGTATGATCAGGTATAATACAATCTAATAGGATAAGGGCACCAACGGAAGAGATTTTTATCTTGGCATTAGGGAGTATCCATCTAAAATATTAGATTCCACTAAACTGAGCCAAAACTGAACAATGCAAGCCTTTGATCTTGATTCTTCTACGTGAGCTTTCCTTCTTGATTTGAAGATGAGAATTAAAAGCCATATGCTCGTATTTTACACAAGTGGATGAAGGCCTTTCTATTTGATCATCAAGCATCATGTTCTATTAGTAATATGCTCAAGACTGAAAGACCCAGTTCCACAGGGTTGAGGACAGTGATTCTTGTATAAGAATAGGTATATCTGTACAAAGATCAGTAACACTGATTCTAAGCTATTTGCATATCCAAAAGCAAGCATGAATGCGAAAAATAGAATGTGATGTTAAGTTCTGCACATGCAGGTAAGAATGACTCAATAATGAAGATGTTAAAGGGGCTTACTGCCGGTCGATTATCAACTCTCTGAGACTCAGATGGCACCTGCAACTTGAAAGATGACCCTCACATTAGATAAAGTTAGTGGTCTACAAAGGCAATTTATAGACCACGAAATGATGACTATGAAGGCCGTGTTCCAAGAGAAGAATTAAGTGCAACACTAGTTCAAGTGTGACAAAAGTGTGGAACCAAGAGCGGCAGCAAAAGACCCAAACATTCAATGAAACACACTACCTGAGCAATCCTAGAATTACACATATCAAGAATCTGAGCCCAGCAGAGTACTTCTCAACAATACATCAAAGCAGACCATTTTACCCTGTTTATCAGTAATCATCTCTTTTGCGATTACTTGCTACCCTTACTCAAACAAGCCACCTTACAAAATCTGATAATACCATAATATTCCAACTCTGACATTCATCTCCCGACAGTTTCGAGTGATTTCATCTAGATTCTCAGTGTTACCACTACCTGGCTCAAATAAATACAATTTTATATGTTGCATTCATTTTTAGCATTATCATCCTTCCATCTTCATTCAGGCCCGACTTAAATGTTCTATGTACATTTTGTTTGACAAAGCCAAAAGTAGGCAATACAATTAGAAGCCTAGAACAGTAGCAATGGTCCCATGCTAATCATCATTAAATAATTCATGGAGAAAAAGAGTAGTAGTCTATAATAGACCAACGCAATGACATGAACAACATATACAGTTAAAACTTAATAATAGAAAATTCAAGGAAGATAATCGCAGTAGAGTCCGACTGCATGCTATGTTTACCATACCATAAATAAGTAATCAAAGCAGCTGAAGGGCATCCCTACGTGAGAGCAGGACAGCATGCATGTCAAAAGGCTAAAGCTTGACCACCCGATGTGGTCTTAAAGTTTAAAGAAAAAAGTGTGCAATATGATGAAAAGTTGTCAGCAGGTGCTATTTAGTACAGGGACAATAACTGTGGTCTCGGACAAAAAAACCTACATACGTGAACTACGACCAAAATAGATTGCCCCCTCATGTTTTACAGAGACAGGCCAATGGGAGCAAGAAGTTTAGGATATTTATGGTGTTTCTTTCATCCATCATTCAGATTTACGCCCTATATCACCAATGATGGTTTCAAGGGTCATCCATTATGAAAAGAACTTCCTCATATTGGGTATGTAGAAGCACTCCATGATGATTGATAGAAACGAGTGGTTTTTGAACCCATTGAGATGCCCTAAGAATTTCACTATGTCATTTTTACTAGTTCTCAGGAAGAAATATTTACACAATCCATGTCACAAGGACAGTGGACCAATGGAAGTGTAACTTCGAAATACTGTGGTGATTTGAAATGAGCAGGTGAGTCCATTAACACAAATCAGTTCACCTTACGAGGAAAAGGATGTGGAAGGTCAACTTCCACTCTCAACCTAAAAAGGAAGGGCTAAAGGCACTGGGGATCTAAATAATGTAATGCTGACAGTAAAAAAGAAATCTACCCTCTGAAGGATGCCATCCACTAAAGAAAAAGTGGTGTAAGCCTTACTTCGATCCTCAAGCTACAAATCTGAAGAGCTACAGGCACAGGGGAACTAAAAAAAAATGCTGCATAGAGAAATAAACAATACCCTCCCACAGAAGCCACATTCACTTGGTCAAGATCTTCCAACCAACATATCAATCACCAACTAATGACCAAAAACAGGAAGCAAGTAACAGCAATTTGCATTAAGAGGCATGTTCTCCAGCAGTCCCAGTCAGTGGCTCTAAGATGTTAATATATCTAGCACTCCGTGCACTTCAGAGTTGAAATGAAAAGGCAATCATCTCCTTAATTCTGTAACTAAAGAAAGAAATACTTGCCTCACTCTTGTCTATTACACCTAGGGTAGGAAGACCAAGATGAATAATGTACTCAGAATCAACAACGCCAACATTTTTGGTTCGATCACCCTGTGAGAATGGCCCAAATATAACTAGGCTTCCACTGTTAAAAAATTATGAAAGTTGCAAGGAATGAGAAGTTGCCTGAGCACAATAACCAAGTTGCCTATCCAAGCCCCAAGCATGGATCAAGTCATTCTGCATGGACAGATTTATTGGAGAATCATAACCATATGGGGAAAAATTATGTAAAACCCTTATCACAGAACAGCCTTCAGAACTTGTTGAGGCCCTTAACTATGATTTTGGGTTTATCCTTCTCGATATACTGAGGATGGTAACAATAATAGATGGAATCATACAGAGAAGTTCTTCATGATATTATAGCCTTAAATGACAGATCACTAAAACAGCAAGGGCTTAGGAAGGGTTTAGTAACTTCAAATGGTTGCGACTAAACCAACCTAATAATAACTTTATCAAGCTTACGAAATTAAGAGATTGAACTCAGATTTATGCTGCACAAATGTTTAAAATTTCCAACATGTTTTTTCTTCTGCGAGAAACGTAAGAGAAAAAATATCGGACGCAACATTTAGTACTCTTGACATGTTGAAAACTATGACATTTATTCAATTCAGGTGTTTTAAACTCTCACCCTAATGCTGCATAGTGCTGTTTGAATGCACACTTCAGCAAATTCTATACCTGGATCATGTACCACACACATTGCCATGCTGCTTTTGAAAAGACAGGTGCCATCATTTCTACCCATCTGTATCACAGAATTTATTTGCTCCATAAGCATATTATAGTTTTTTTAATCACCAACAATAATAGAAGGTTGCTTTCACTTAACCATGAAAGCATAGAACATTCCTAAAGTAGTATAGGAATACAAGATGTGTCATAGAAGTGGAGACTCTCTACCCTATACATGGAGGAGCTGTGCTGTTATCATCACACCTTCCACTTCCTTTTGACTTATAAAATCTCCTGCACAATAAATAAAACAAAACAAGTTAGTCACTACAGACTAACGAAGGGACCACAAATAGCCAAAGGGGAAATTTTCTTCTTATTGTTTCTTTTCCTTTTCCCACTCAAGGACTTAGCAACTTGATAATAATCACCTATAATGGACAATTGCAAACTTGCATAGATGCAGAAGCAGGAACATACACAATTTCACAGCTACAACTGTATTGTATTTTGTTAACCATTCCAATTGAAAAGTCAATAATTGTACTCAAGTACTACAAACAATTTATAGTCTGGCCATTTAACTAATTTCTTCAGGACTGATTTTCTGAACAGTGAAACATGAAATAAAACACAATTACAGCCATTTAACAGCAGAACTTTCACCAGCAAGTCCAAAAATAAAGTATATGATGATCACTTGTGCACCAAGACAGCACCTTCATCACTAATGCAATTACAATATTGACCTTTAATTAGAAAGCATGATATTTACCTGTGCACTGTAGATTTTTTCTGGCGTACAGTAATTTGATGATGAACAACTGACTTAGCAGGATTCAGTGCAGGTTGTGATATCTCAAGTCCTTTCTGCTTGACAATATCTATATACCTGCAAGTAATTTATGACTATTTTCACTAGATTTATAATTTATGACTTTCTCTTTGGCACGAAGCTGCACACATATTATGGACATATCCAGAGACCAATTCAAAGCAGTATAAATTCTCACGTGAAGAAACTAGGGACAATTTGCAAACAGAAATCTTATCAGTATGGTATGACAAAAATTCTGTGGACAATCAGAAGATAAATTTATGCTAGTGCAAATCAAAATTAATGAAAATCATAGTCATACAAGATGACAATAGACTATAAGGCCAAAGTTGGGATGAGTTTGGGACAACATCATAAAATAAATCACAGGCACTCCATGATCACTCATGGAATCCAAAGCCCCAAAATAGTTTTTGTACAGTTTTTCTCTGTTAACCCGGCCAATCACACTAGAAATGCCAGCAGTCCATTGGTTCTTAATGTTTGGCCACCTACCTGGTAGCCTTTGCTCAATGTATCAACATACTTCAGCCAGGATCTTTCAGAGTGAATCTTTTAGGCTACAATTCAGCAAGCATGCTGAAAATGATAGATAGTAAGTATTAACCACTAACTATAAGTTGGTGACACTTACCGTTGCGGGTTGAAAGTTTCAACTTCGAGGTCTTCATCCCATAAAAATATATAATCATATTCAGCAACTATATCTGGATGCAGGAAACGCTTGGCAAACCACCTATGTAATTGAGCCATATTTTCCATTACATCAAAAGACAATCACGGACAACTTGAGATGATAGCAATTTTGTTGGTAATAAGATGATTTACGATGAGTCAGAGATTACCATTTGGTTTGATTTTTCGCAGACAAATGTATCACACGATCACTCCACTCTAGATCCCTCCATTTATCCACGATTCCATCATAATGAAAGAGCATCACAACAAAGGCACAAGAGAGGAACTGCAATGTTATGGAAATCGGTCAGTACAAATAGGCAACAAATCATCCTTATCAATGCATAAATCATAAGATGAAAGCAAATTCATCACCTTTTCAACTATTTTACTCACTACATACTTTTGCTTTATCCCAACTGCCATGCCCAATAGGCTAGTTGACTGCTTTAACTTATTCTGGCACAGAGTACGACAAATATAAGTACAACAAATTTGTACTGGAGACAGCAAATAATATTGTCACAACCACCGGTCATTAGATTTGAAAAACATAAGCCAGATTAATGAGTCTTCTAAGCTAATCAGATACACAAATAACTCAATCTAGTTTTTTTTTTTTGGGGGGGGGGGGGAGGCTTTGTAGCAACATTGCGTGCAACCCTTTGGACTCTCTATTTACACCACTTCAACTGAATCCACTTGTTCCTCATTTTTCCAACAATTGAGTTCAATAACTCCAAATAACATTGCAACAACTTTATCCTTGTGCCAAAGCTCACTCCAATAAAATTTTGATGACAGTCATTTTTATGCATATGGAATTTAGCAATTTTTATACATGGATATTATTGAGAAATTTATGCACGAGAACCCAGTCTAATAATCAACTTCACCAAATCAAACTCGGAGTTAATTATTTGGGCATAGGAAGCCATGCAAAATTCTACAAATCAGAAGCACTTTAAATTCAGGAAATTCATGTCCATGCAGCAGATAGACTTTTGGTGCTGCCCATATACATCAAATGAGTTTCAGGAACCCTGGATATATACATGAACTGTTATTTTTATTACTATCAAGATCACAGGAACAACATGGGAAGAGAAGCTGATGTCATCAAGCAACAGGCATAGCCCTGATCATTTCTGCAAATAAACAATAATCATCACGTGCACAAAATTCAAAACCTGTGAGGTGAATTCAACTTCAATTGCGTCTTTTATCTATAATTGGAGATGGGTCTACATACAAGTTTCACAGAGAAATCCCACAACGGCCGCATTTCCAAGTCAGATGTTTTGACAATTATTCCTGATGGCAGTGACGCTGTCCCCAGAGGCCTACAATGATTCTGAGAAAGAAAACTGAAAAAGAGTAAGAAAATACTTCAAGACATTATACACAAAATAGTTAGGATAAACTTGTTGCAAAACAAACCCTGCAAGCATCAGATTTTGGGTCTTGCGCAGTACCAATAACTTGCATCTGCCATTTGGAAATTCTCTGTAACAAGAGTTTAAAAATGCATAAACAACATTATTTTTTCGATGTCCAGGCCTGGAACAATGTACAGAATAAAGCAGGTTAAAATTTAACTGTCATACAGCGTATCAACATAAGGTTCAATTGAGTAATTGAAATCAACAGCACGGACAACCATCCAAATGGAACCAGTACTAAGTTATTCAAAGAGGAGTCCAAGATACCTCACAGATCTCTTGAAAAATTAGGTTCTATTTTCCACTTAGTTGCAGAAAAATTTTCTCTTTTCCATTTCCAGTTATCTTTCCCTTTTCCACGTTTCACACACACGCGCACATGCACACACACACAAACAAAAAGAACATGTTTACCTTTTAACAAAAGAAAATTGTTTTCCAACAGGAAAATTGGTCAGGAATGCAAATAACATATACTTTGCACGTTCATACAATTAGAAAAATTTATTTTTTAAAAAAAAACTCACAAAAGGCCAATTTTCATTTATACATTTCAATTTCTTATTTTAAGATTTACGTCAAATGATTCAATAAGTGGTTGATCATCAATGATGTCACTAGCACATGCTAGCTAGGCATCAATTAATCAGCATATAAATAAATCTAGTCATCAATATGTCAAGTGTTATCATTTGATGACATCCTAATCTTTCACAATAATGACCCACTAATAAAATTCTTTTTTTTTTTTCATAACAGAAAACATTGAATTACTATCAATTTAACAGGTTTAGACTAACTATGCACAGATGATATATTTCATTGAATTATATGAAATCATGGACAGTTGATATCAATCTTGCAAAGAGGACACTATCAATTTAACAGGTTTAGGCTCCTCATGTCAAGCAACAAAACCTTTCCCCAATTGATAGAAAAAAGTTATTTATGAGGACAAAAAACAACATTAAATCATTACACAATTGTATAATGCTAAACACTTATAATCATTGATGAAAATATAAGTACTGGTATCGATATTAGTCATGGCCATATAGAACAATGCGTATCGATATCGAATATATCAAAAAAATATATATATCATAAAATTGCAAGTTGATAAGCAAATATCGACTAATATAGCGACATAATGTAATTTTTTAACAGTATCAAAAAGTCTTATACCAATATATCGGCCAGTATTTTCATCCATGCTCACAAAACAAACAATTTTCACTCTACATATGAACTTGATTTGAAAACCAAATCAAAATTTCGTACCATTTATCATGTCATAACTCATCACAAATTCTCCCCAAATTGTGGAAAAATCCACAAAAGTTTCAAAAACAAATAAGAGGTCAATTGTTGTAGTGCAATCTGAAATTGAGGAATTTGGAAAAGCCCACGAACTGAAATCAAGGGATTTTCCCAATTTTAGTGTTTGTAAGCCACTAAATTTTAATCACCCACACATAGGAAATTCCCAGTTATCTTTACAAGTTTAGTACCAGAGTGAGGATGCAAAGTTCACAGGGAAGAGGATTTTTTTTTCCCAAAAAGCAGGAATAAATGGAAAGTTATTCATAAAATGTAATCAAAGTGGTTATTACTTGGTTGCATTCCAATTCTATCATTTTGGCCAATCAAAATACATGATCATCCCTTTGACTCAGCTAACCAACCACTACATTTCCCAAAACCATTAATCTTTCCAATTATATTGCAAAAAATTAAGCATACCAAGCAACCCCTAAACAAATTCCCCAAATTCCAACACTGCAGTCAAAAGACCTAGAATCATACGAGACAAGCATATGCAAATTTAGGTTCGTTCCATGCCATAAGTGTTCAAACAAGTTTCTTTCTACATCAATAAAATTACATTCCATCCCACAATCCCTGCGCCGATACCAATCAGGGCATCCCTTTACATGCATTCGCAAATCAAAATTTGAGTAGTATCAGAGGGAACCCAGCAAAATATACATGCAGCCATCGATAAGGGGAAAAAAATGAAGAAACTAAGATAAGATAAAAAATCCTTCTTTGTTTTTTTGAACTTAATCAAAATCCATAATCTAATTGCTATAGATACAGCAATTTTGATGACAACTCCTAGGTTAATCCCAGTATCAGATAATTAAATGTTTGCATAGCTGCTAAGTGCAAGAATCTGTAACTAGATTAGTAAGTCGAATCACCTATAAATACACATAATTTCTTTCTAAATGAAAAGAAGCAGTTAATTCCACAAAAGAAGTCTTTTTTTATGAGGTGCAACTATAAATTCCAATTTCTTTTCTCAAGTCCTTTCATTTATTAAAAATTCCAATAAGACTCAAGTGTCCAATCATCTCAGGGGCAATCCACTGAAAGTCATCTTAAGAATCACAATGCCAACACATAACCTTCCATCCATCATCAGATAATCATAAAATTGTATCAGAGAGTAATACAAATCCCTTCACATTTATACTTACATAATACTAACTTGTATTCCAATCTCCTTTACTGATCCGAGCACACAAGTGAATAACCTTCTAAAAGTTTAAAGGAAAGCATCTCTTCCCAATTCAAGAGCAGCATCTATCAATAATGTTAGTGTAACGTCCCCGGTGCACCCGCATGTAGATATTGTCCGCTTTGACCTGGGAGAACTTCGCGGCGTCTCCAGCCTACAGGCCGAGACCTGGGAAAACTTCACGGCGTCTCCAGCCTACAGGCCTCACGGTTTTGTTCCTGGCAGACAGAGTCCACCGCCCCCAAAACGCGTCTACAAGGGGGGAGGTGTCCACGCCCTTATAAGGACGCTTCGTTTCCCTCCCCCAATCCAATGT
>JAOVVI020006069.1:0-15929 GCA_028571085.2 Nepenthes alata | reverse complement strand
ACTGCTACAGTGCTACACCATCACTTTAATGATATTTCTTCCCTTTTTTCTTCAATATTTTGACTCTGGGGATGACCACGTCAATGCAGATGTTTCTTTAAAGTTTCATGGTGATGAAAATGATATTGGATGGCCAAAGTGTGAAGGCCTTGAAATAGTCCTCTCTGTAGTTTAAGAACTAAGAAGTCAAGTTTAATTCAAATTAATAATTTTGCTTGATCTTTTTAACATATATTGGAGGCCCCTGCCACTTGAGACAAGGTCAATTAAGGGACACCTACAATTTTGGTGCTAGTTTTTGTAACTGGGGGTCAACAGTGATGATGGTTCAGGACAGTGGTGATATCGGGTGGTGGTGATCAATGACAGTGGCCTGCGATTGCTGCAGACCTATGAGAGTGGTGGAATTGGTCAGGTTATGGAAGCTCAGCATTATCACTTGTTTTACACCTCGTCCCTAATTTACATACCTGCCTCACATGGCTATAAAAATGAGGGAAAAGAATGGCTTTGATGGCCCATCTTTATTATTACCAAGCAAATGGCTTCCCAGTTACCAAGCCCACATCACAGTCCAAATCTTGATTCCCGCACATTTAACAGTTTAAGAGAACATAATAATGTGTTGTTGTACTCAGACCACCAGTTCAAGGGACAAAAGGAAAGTAGGGCTGTAATTTGGCAATCTGCTTCTTGTCCATAGCAGTAAAGCAGCAAGGCAGAAAGTAGATAGGATGAAAAAATAGCAAGTCCCTAGAATAAAGGGAGGGATTGGGAACATTAAAGTTGATGGAAACCAAGACATGAAGCTAAAGATAGAAAGAAAAATATGATGGTAATCAGTACGTGATCCCTTTATAGGTGGTAAGACCTATGATATAGAGATTGAAAATATATTCACAGAAATGATGACTGTATCATGACAAATTATTCTTGTAGTATGAACATGAGAATTTCATATTACAATGAAATAACCTTGCCATTGTGCAATGCTCATGTCATGTCCCCGTCCCAAACTCAAATTTTATAAATTCCTTAATTCGTAATTAACTTAATCAAACTTTTATCATTAGGACTCAAAATTTTAATTGTTTTATATAGACTTAATGATGCGGACATCCAAGACAAATATTCGCTTTTATTTGCCTTCCAAATATGAAGATTCGCTTTTATTTGCCTTCCAAATTAGTTGTGATTTTATTTTCATTTATATGATTTTATTTGATTTCCTTTTTCACTTTTTTAATTATTTTATTATGATTTTGTTTTTAATTTTCTTTCACATCAGATTCTCTATATAAGAATCCCTAGGGCTATTGTTTGGAGGACAATTGATTGATTAATGAATGAGTATTTGAGAAATTGATTGTCATTGAGCAATTGTGCTTCCCTTCCTCTCTCCCCCTTGGTTTGATCCATTTCTTGTCTCTACCCCTCTAGTCTAATTTCTTGTCTTTACCCCTCTATTCTTCTTCTCTCTACTTTCACCCTCTTCCCTACATCAACTTCCTTGTCCATTGGATCGACCAGTCAGAATCTAAGATTGCTTGAATTTCTAGAGAGACACACCAACAATTCGACCCAAGTATTTTGGTAATCTATCAGAGTCAGCAGGATTACCCATCTCCAAGCCCAAATCATTTTCCTTCCAGTAGTATTGGTGGCTCAGTCCGATTTTGGCCCCACTCACACGTGTCTACTACTGTCGGCGGAGGATTACGTAGCCACTTAGCTTGTGGTTGAAAAATTGACTATAGAAGTTTTACTCGACGGGGTGGAGTTCCAGCCACCCGAAGAAAATTAATGCGGGTATCGAAAATAATTCAAATTAGAAGAGATTCAATTTTATTTGATGAGAAAAGATTTTATTTTATTTTATTAGCAATTATAAAAGATTTTATTTCATTTGATTTTATTTTATTTATAAGATTTTATTTTTATTTTAGAAAATTATGTCATATTTAGTAGGCAATTATATTTGTTTTCAAATTATCCTAAAATTTGAATTTCAATGTATAAGAACCCTACACTCTATTGTTTGAGCATGATTGATAATTGATGAATTAAATAAAATATTGAATAATTACGATTTCCTTCTCTCTCTTCTGATCTCTACTTCTCTTTTCTCCGGTCCTCCTTCTATTTCTTCCTCTCCTCTCAGTTTCTTCTCCTTTTCTTCTTCTACTTTCCCCTTCCTACAGAAAGAGACTAAGAACAAGAAATACTTCATATCAGCATTCAAGGATATCAACGATGGATACGAAAGAACAAAAGTGAAGCAACGTGTTTGAATTAGAAGACAGTAGAGATTGTATTGGAAATAGAGGATTACAAAATGGAAACGGAATCACTCCATTTCTTTTGATCAATTTCAGGAGTCATTTACCTAAGGGATTGGAAATCACTCACCAATCAAGAGGATCAAATACTCTTAAGATGACACTCTAGTTAGAAAAGGAACTTCAAATCTGCCTCTTAGCAGCTTCAGGAACAGAATATAAAGGCTACAGAAAGTGAGCCGAGTCCAGGGGTGAAAAAGAGGAACAATTATGGGCAACCTTTGGGAACAGCTTCATCCTTGGATGTAAAGCTACATGCCTTGGAACAAACTTCTTTCTTACCACGCCTGATTTTGTTGCTCCAGCCTTGGGGCCCTTTGCTTTGATATTGCAGGTTGTGGCAGCATCAAATGTGGCGGCTGCATCAAATGTGGCGGCCGCATCATCCTCCGGTTTGTGGAAAAAGCTTCCTTCGAGTTGGAGGTAGTCACTATTTCGCATAATTTTGGGTTAAGCTCGGTTAGCTCTTGTTCACTAATCCCAGTGTCTTCTGATTCGGGTTTCAATTGATAGGATATTTGTTAGTGGAGGAGAGAATAAGAAAGAACACCCTTTATCAAGGTCAGGCTATTTATACTTATATAAAATTATTTATACACAGTGTGAATTACAAAGTTATCCTTATAAGAAATATACCACAAGGAATATCCTCAAGCATATTCTCCTTATTTTCTAACAAGATATTCTCCTGATAATCTAACACTCCCCCTTAACAAGAGTATAGACGTTGATCATAATCTTATTATTACAAATGTACTTAATGCAAATATTAATCGACTAGCTACTCACAAGTTTTAACATGTTTAACTTGAACAAAATCTTTTTGAAAATTCTCGCAAACAAAGTGACATTCCACATCTATATATTTGGGGCGTTCATAACATACTCGATTTGATGATGGTCTAGTATTCTTATATTCGAGCAACTTTAGTAATTGTTGTATCCACCCTACTTCATATTTAACATGTGGCGGTACACGATATCATTATTCATTGCTTGATCTCACAACCACATTATGTTTCTTAGTCTTCTAGGATACCAAAATCCCTCCTACAAATATACAATATCCGTGGTAGACTTCCAATTATAAGATAACCTAGCCCAATCAACGTTAGAGTATCCCTAAAAGTAAGTGTGACCGTAATTACTATAATGCAGGCTATGCTCTAGTGTACTTTTAAAATACCGTAGAATATGTATGATTATCTCCTAATGTAGGACATGAGGACATATAAACTAACTACAATACTTACGAAGAATGCAATGTCGGTTCAAATCACGACAAGGCAGTTAAACTTACCAACCAATTGGTGATACCGTTCCAGTTCAGCAACAATATCCCCATCATATGGAGATACTTCATTCACGAATCCATGGGTGCATCACACAATTTTTACATCATACATATCAGTATCTCATAGCATCTAGTATGTACTTCTGTTGTGAGAGAAAAATGCCTCATCAACACCTCACAACTTTAATACCAAGAAAATACAACAAATTTTCCAAGTCATTAATTTGAAAATGATTTTGAAGAAACACTTTGAGGTTGGAAATATTAATGTCATTACTACCAGTAATCACAATATTATCCACATATACAACCAATAGAATACACCAAATATTAGAGTAACAATAGAAAGCCGAGTGACCATTGTTACAACGAGTGACACCAAACTCAAAAACTATTTCACTAAATCTACCAAACAAAACACGTGGTATTAAATATTATATAACAATCCTTGTTATATTCTTTACACCAAACAGCAAGCTACCACATAGAAGCCAGAGGCCTATCAACCAATTACTGTTCTGTTCTGTTTTGTTCATCAAGGAAGTTCCTGTTTTTTGGATGCAGCCTTAGTCATGTTTCTCCTCTTGTAAATAAGCTTGTGCACATGTGTATTTATTCCTCACACATGATTAGATAGATTACACGTGAATATTAGAGCTACCTTACTGATTGTGAGTATGAGAGTTCAAATACAAGCCCTTACAACAAGAAGCAGGAAGTTTTATAATTGTGAAACTAACTTCTGTTACTTACAAAGCTCTTACATCAACCACAGATACACATTTTGATTCTACTCAATCTTCAAACTATTGCCTTATTGACAATGATCAGTTGAATCAACGTCACACGGATCAACAGATGGATCAAGCTTATACACACAGATCAATACAAGACTTTGAATTTCTACTCAGCACAATAACACATCTTAGTTTGCTTCGATTAATGGATCAGATTTGTTTTCATTGTATGGTTTAGATTGATTGTATGTTTTGTATATACTCATCTTCTAACTGACTATGTAACTAACTTTATTCATTCAATACAAAATCAAGAGAACACAAATTATCTTCTCCATAGCTCGGTTCTTCATCATACTTCACCATACTAGAAAATCTATTATGGAATCAGAGCATTAGAACTTGTGAAACTACCATGGAAGAGATCAGAACAACTTTATCACCAGAAGCATTGATCGGACCTAAAATTCAGATGGATTTTAATATCAAAGATCCAAATAGTCCTTTCTTTATCAACCAAAATGTTGAACCAGGTACTCTTCTCACAACCCTTGTTCTTAGTGTCAACAGTAACTATTTCTGGGATAAGATTGTGACTAGAGCCCTTCGCATAAAGAGAAAGATCGGCTTCATTGATGGAAGCCTACTCAAACCAAAAGATTAAAATGATCAAAATGGATGGAAGATAATGGCATTGTTGTTACTTGGCTGCAAAATGTAATCAATTCTGAGATCAAGAATAGCATCATTTACATTGATAGTGCTTTTCAACTATGGAAAGAATTGGAGGAAAGATTTGCTCAAGCGAATGGGCCACGTTTGTATGAACTAAAGCAATTGATTCATGATCTAAATTAGAGAGAGCAAAATGTTGATATATACTATTCAAAACTAAAAGGATTGCTTGATGAGCTTTAGAATTATGAGCCCATTCCCACATGTTCTTGTGGAGGTATGAATATTCTGCATGCTAATCAACAGAAAGACAGGGTAATGAACTTGCAGAGTATGCATTGGTGCAACAAGAAGAGGAAAGAAGGCAAATTTCTTCAAACACCAATACCACTTTCATCATGGCTGCCAAAAGATTTGACAATGGAAATGGAAACAAAAGGCCTTATTGCACCACCCATTGCAAGATAAGTGGACATTCCCTTGAAGATTTCTTCAACATTAATCCTGGAATTGCTCCAAAAAAAACACTGCACACACTGTAAAATTCCATGACATCCTGTTGAGAAATGTTATAAGTTCTACAGCTATCCTCCGGGACAAAGTTATTCTTACAAGAACATGTCAGTTAATGCAGCTAATGGTCAGCACTCTTAAGTAAATGATTCCACTGGATCAATACCAAATATTTCACCAGAGCATTCACAAAATACCATATCTTTACACCAAAGTTAGAATTTGACATCTTCAAATAACGCTATTGAAAACAAGCATTGTGCAAATAGCCTCATAGTTATATCTTCTTGTTGCATTCCATTTAATTCTCATCATAATAATCAAAATATGCCATGGATCATAGACGCTAGAACTACTGATCATATGATATGATCTACATTGTTCTTCATTTCTAAACCCATAGAAATTACATGTGAAGTAAAACTTCCTTAGGGAAGTTTAGCTGAAGTCACTAGCAAAGGAGACATTGATCTTTGTAATGAAATTCTAGTTAAAAGATGCCCTTTGTGTACCTTCCTTTACTTTCAATTTGATTTCTATCCAAAACTTATGCATTGAATTGAGCTGTTGCTTTGTGTTTTCATCTAATAAATGTTTCATACAGGACCTATCTAGAAGGGTGATGTTCAGAATGGTCTATACCAATTGAAGACTAATTTTGTATCTTCAAATTTTGATTTTTTGGCATGTAGTAAGGCCTTCTACTTCTTTTGTTTTCATTGCTAGCCTCAAACACATAATTGTTCACCATAATATGAATAAGAATGTTGATAAAAAACACATTTGCCATTGTAGATTGGGACACACTTCTTTATCTCATTTGTCTTTACCAAAATCTGAAATTACTGATCTACATGTTCTACATGATAACCATATCTAAGAAATTTTCCCTTTAGCCAAACATCAAAGATTACCCTTTCCTGTTAGAAACAACAGATCCAACACCCTTTTTGAACTCATTCATCGTGATATTTGAGGGGCCTTATGAGGCTATTGGAATGTTCCAAATAATTTTTTAACCATTTCACAAGGTGTACTTGGCTTTATTTGATGAAATACAAAAGAGATTGATCTCAAGTAGACAATGTTCATTCTTTTGTCCAAGCACTGTCCCAAAAACAGAATAAATGCCTTAGATAAGATAATGAAGCAGAATCTCTCATGCCTACATTCTATTTGACACATGGAGTCGTTCCTCAAACCTTTTGTGTTGACACTCCTCAACAAATAGTGTGGAACATCATTTCTTAATGTTGCTCAAGCGCTTCCTTTTCAATCCTTCATACCCCAAAAATATTGGATAGATTGTGTTCTAAGTGTTGTTTATTTGATAAACAAACTTCCATAACAAAATACTTAAAATAAATCTCCATTTCACCTTCTATTCAATAGATATCCTGATTATTCTTGTGTAAAAATGTTTGATTCACTTTGTTTTGCTTCCACTATTAAGCAAGGCCAATATAAATTTGATCCAAGAGCACGAAAATGTATCCCATTGGGTTATTCTTTTCCCACGAAAGGTTACAAACTACTTGATCTATCCACCTATTCTGTCTTTAATTCAAGAGATGTCATTTTTCATGTAATGATTTTTCCGTTCAAGCTTCTTCATATAAGCAAGAAACTTCACTTGCTACACCTTCTCTACACAATTTTACCTTTAATCATCATGTTTCTATTAATTTTGTTTCATCTGATCCTACATCTGATGTTCAAACAACCCAACCACAGGTTAGTCCCAAAAATCCTCACATTGATACTATTATTAATGATACACCCTTCATTGTTTGTATTGATCCAACACCTCCAATTCAACCTATTTTGAGAAGATCCACAAGAATCAAAAGAAAACCAAAATTCTTCCTTGATACATATTGTCATCAAGTTTTTGAATCATCTTTTTCACAATTAGATCCTGCTACAAAAAGTTTCTGAATCATCAAGTTTCTGAATCATCTTTCATCTACATCTCATGACCTTTCATATATATCATATTTGAAATTGTCTCCTACACAAGCTGCATTTTCTTCTTCTCTTCTTCTTGAAACTGAACCTACTAATTACACTCAGGCTTCCTCTTCTTTTAATTGGTGTAAGTTATGAAATCTGAAATAAAAGCTTTGGAACTCAATCAAGCATGGGATATCAATGATTTATCTCCTAGTAAGAAAACTATTGAATCAAAATGGGTGTATAAAATCAAAAGAAAATATGATGAAACAGTAGACAGATACAAGGCAAGACTTATTGCTAAAAGCCAAAATCAATAAGGTATTGATTGTGATGAAACATTCTCCCCCACGGCCGAACTTGTTACTATCAACACATTGCTTGTTGTTGCTGCCATTAAAGGATGGATTTTTCCATCAATTGTATATTAATAATGCTTTTTTGTATGGTAATCTTAATGAAGAAATCCATATGGAACCTCCTCTTGGATATTTGGTTTCTTCTTCTAAACAAGTGTGCAAATTGAAGAAGAGTTTATATGGTTTGAAGTAAGCCACTAGACAATGCTATGACAAGTTCTCTTCTCCCTTAATGAGTTATGGTTTTATCCAATCTAGAGCAGATTACAGATTGTTCACCAAAAGGACTTCTTCTAGCTCTATGGCTTTACTTGAATATGTTGATGACATTTTAATTGCTTCCAATGATATCACAATGGTATCACATTTCATAGACTTTCTTGAGTCTGATTTTCTGACTAAGGAATTGAAAGTATTTTATGGGATTTGAAGCAGTAAGAAACAGCATAGGCATTCGTATTTGCAAAAGGAAATATACTCTAGATATTCTTTATGATTCTGGATTACATGGATGCAAAAGAAGGAAAATTCCTATGGAGCAAAACTTCAAACACAATAAAGATGATGGAGAAATTCTATCTAATCGTTCTATGTACAAGAGATTGATTGGCAAGCTATTGTATCTGGTGGTTACTAGGCCAAACATGCCCTTTGCAATGACTATTCTTAGTCAATTTATGGCTTCTCCTCAGATTCCTCATTTGCAAGTCACATATAAGGTTAAGTATTTAAAACATGCCCCTACTCAAGGAATTCTATTTTCTTCTTCCTCTTCTATTCAACTGCATGCTTATTGTGACTCTGATTGGGCTTCTTATCCGAATAGCAGGAGATTTACTATTGGATTTTGTATTTTCCTTGTTGATCCTTTGATTTCTTAGAAAACAAAGAACAATCTACAATTTCACATAGATCTGCAGAAGCAGAGTATAGATCATTTGGATTAAGTTCTTACTTCATGAACTTCTCATTCCTCATTTGCATTCTGCTATTTTTTCTTGTGATAATCAAGTTGCATTATATATTGCAACCAACCCTATTTTCCATGAAAGAACTAAACACATTGAAATTGATTATTATCTCATTCATGACAAAATTCAAGTAGGAATTATCTCTACTAAATATGCTCCTCCACATCTACAACCTGCTAATAAATTTACAAAATCATTACCTTCTCCTCAACTTCATTCCCTGTTATCCAAGATGGAAGTTCATAATATTTACCCTCCATCTTGAGGGGGAATATTAAATATTATATAACAATGTTTGTTATATTCTTTACACCAAGCAGCTAGCTACCACATAGAAGCCAAAGGCCTATCTACCACTGACTGTTCTGTTTTGTTCATCAAGGAAGTTCCTGTTTTTTGGATGCAGCCTTAGTTATGTTTCTCCTCTTGTAAATAAGCTTGTGCACATGCGTATTTATTCCTCACACATGATCAGATAGATTACGCATGAGTATTAGAGCTACCTTACTGATTGAGTATGAGAGCTCAAATACAAGTCCTTACAACAGCAAGCAGGAGGTTTTATAATTGTGAAACCAACTGCTGTTACTTACAAAGCTCTTACATCAACCGCAGATACACATTTTGATTCTACTCAACCTTCAAACTATTGCCTTATTGACAATGATCGGTTGAATCAACGTCACACGGATCAACAGATGGATCAAGCTTATACACACAGATCAATACAAGAAGACTTTGAATTTCTACTCAGCACAACAACACATTTTAGTTTGCTTCGATTAATGGATCAGATTTGTTTTAATTGTATGGTTTAGATTGATTGCCTGTTTTGTATATATTCATCTTCTAACCAACTATGTAACTAACTTTATTCGTTCAATACAAAATCAAGAGAACACAAATTATCTTCTCCATAGCTCAGTTCATCATACTTCACCATATTTGAAAATCTATTACATGGTGACCATTTCAAACCATATGACTTTTTTGGACAACAAACATTCCTAGACTCCCGGAGCAACAAATCCATGTAGTTTTTCTACACAAATGTCTTCTTAAAAATTACCATGAAGGAAAGCATTTTTCAAATAGAATTGATATACGGTTCGGGGATGAATAGCAATGAGAGATATAAAAATACGTATAGATGGAAATTTGGAAACCAAAGAAAAGGTATCAGAATAGTCCATCCCAAATGTCTAAACATAGCCCTTAGCTACCAATCAGGCCTTCAATTGTGCTAGGGAGCTATCCAAATTAATTTTGACAATGTAGTCCCATTTCACAACTAATTAGTTTCTTTCTAACCGGTAAAGGGACTAGATCCCACATTTGATTCCACTAAAGGCCAAGCATCTCCGCCTCCATAGTTCCCCATCAACTAAAATGAGAAATTGTTTTGAAGATAATCCAAGGCACAATAAGAGAATCCAATGCAAGCATAGGCACATATCAAGAGCGAAATATGAGCATAAGAAATAGCAGCAAATAGAGGATATTTGGCATAACAGTAATAACATTTTTGTAATGCAATCAAAATATCTAGGTCAATAATCATAAGAGTTGTATGATCTGGAAAAAGGAGGATCACATCGTTGGGAGCCAGCTCAAAAGTAGCTATAGAAGAGGAACCAAACACCGGACGGAAACCATGAACATAGGTCTAAGAAATAGGAGGTGACAATGAAATAGGGAAGATAGACTTATGCGTAACTCGATAGATAAGAAACTCATTATCAAGAGTAGATGATGAACAAGAAGGGAAAATGTTGTGGAACAAAAACAAAGCAGAATCTTGAAACAAAATAGCAAAATATATTAGAAATCTCATGTGACTGAAGAGAGCACAAGCGACTTCTAACAGATGTCTATATTTATTTACCGCAACGCCAATCTATTGTGATATATTGAGACAAGGAGTATAATGAAGAATACCATGCTACGACATAAATGTAGAAAATTAAGTAAGCAAGTTCTCATGGGTATTATCACTCCGTAAGGTTCTAATTGAAGAAGAGATTTCAACATAAAAGGTACAAAAATTGAAAATAACTCGGAACAACTTTTATTTAAATATAATTAGATAATTCGAGAATAAAATCATCAATAAAATTAACAAAATATCAAAAGTCTAATCTAGAAGGAACAAGACTAACCCAAATTATCTGAATTAGCCACCTCAAACGAAGCTAAAGCTCGTCAATTAACACTAGAATAATATGATATGTGATGATGTTTACAAAACTAACAAGAATTGCAAAATAGAGTGGATATAGAATGAAGATTGGGGCATAATTGCTTTAGACCTAATAACGAAGGACAACACAATTGGCAGTGGAGCTCAAGTGTTCAAGGAATTATAGTGGAGGAGATGGTTATGCATCTAACACGTAAAAACAATTTGAATTGCAATGACCCCTATCAATTACCCTCCTCAAAGTAAGATCTTGAAATTCATAGCCAGTAGATGAGGAGACAACACCATAATGATCTTCACCAATAAATTTACTAACAAATAATAGATTAAGTGGAAAGGATAGAAAATATAAAGATGAAAGAGTAATAGTATGGAGAGTAACAACAGGGAGTGTAAGAGCATAGTCTATAACAAGATTATATACACGAGGTCTTAGTCATATAATCAAAAGCACCGAAGTCAATGACCCAACTTAGGGATGCAGTTGAGAAATACGCAATGGAGATTACCATTCTAAACTAGAGTAGAAGTCACAGAGGTGGGTTGACCAACCAGTAAATATGAATAGTCATCAGCAGATAGAGCAAATATTTTGTCCACTAGTGTCCATAAGAAATCAAAATTTCCCCGAACGCAACCACAACAAACTACTTGCAAGGCATTATTGGCTTACCAAATAGCTTCCAACATTTGTTCTGCATATGACCAATGTTACCACAGTGAAAACATAAGAGTTTTCTATCTCGGCCACGACTATTCCGGCCCATGCCTAGGCCACCACCTCAAATAGTAAATGAGCCATGACTCACCAAAATTGTTACGTTAATGACACCAACAAACATCATCGCGAATAGCACAGAGAATGCAAAAGAATATACAAGTTAAGGAGGTTATTGTAGCACTTGCCAAAATCTGGAACAAAAAAAGTCAAAATCAGGTCAAAACCCAAATAGGAAGCACAAGATAGCTAATTGTTCACATTGTTTGCGCATTTTCTTCACATCCGTGGAGATTGGCATAACAATATTCAGCTCTCCATAGAGTCTCTTAAAATCAGCAAAGTAGTCGATCACACTCTGATCTTTTTCTAAACATGTTATATTCCTTAGAATAAAGCACTAATAAAAACTCTTGCTAGTCCTTGACAATATATGTATGAGTTACAAGACTTGCAACCCATTGCTCCATAAAGTTTATCAATTGAGTACATATGGGTACATCTTCACGGGTCCACACTTTTGTGCCAAGTGGATCAGTCATCAAATGGAGAGATTATTAGTTATATGACCATGCCGCCTATGACAAGGAGGAAAATCTTCCTCCAATATTGATAATTTGCCCAATAAAGGCGTTAGTCAATCTGAGAGGACATGGAAGAATAGTCTTAGAGATAGCACTATATTTCATCTTCAGAAGCCATTAAATAATAATTAGAATACTATTTTCAAAATAAATTCAAATAAAATGGAAACACCAACAACAAAAGTCTATCAGAAATGGGTGTACTCATGTAGACCGAATTGCCACTTCTCGTAGCTTAAAAAAGTCACAAGTCAAAATTACAACCAATAAATCACAACAATGAACTAGAAAAGATCAGAAGAAAATAACGACAGCCAAAAAATTACAAGAATGCATAGAGGCAAACACTGACCAGCAAGAATGAAGAGCAAACATCAATGTCGTCAAGACCAAAAAAAAGAATCACAAAAAATACAAGAGATTTGTTCTGATTGGTTGTCTATGAAGCCCAACCTAGCAACGATAACCTCCAAGCATGTGAGAAATGAAGTTGAACTCTCCCAAATTATTTGTGTCAGGCAGGGTAGAGGCAGATCTAGGCTTTTGAACAAAACCCCAGAACAAAAAAAAATGCAAAATTACCTTTGATACATGGCATCAATATAAGGCTTTGGCTCAACTCAGTGAGACGCACCAATTATAGAAGAAAAGGGCTTGTGGTGGCAACAGCGACTATAAAAGAGGTTACCAACTCTCTGATACCATATAAGTAGAGAGGAGAATGAGAAAACCTCTTTTAATTAGAGTTAGGCTATTATACTTATATAGAGTTATTTACATACATTGTAAATTACTAAACTACCCTTATGAGGAATTTACCACAATGGTTATCCTCAAGCATATTCCCCTTATATTCTAATAGGATATTCTCCTTATATTATAAAAGTATTAATTATATATATCCTTCCCAGTGGTGATGACCCAGGAATCAAGTACTATACTATTATTATTTCGGGAATCAGTTATGGCCTATAATGTTAGTAGATGTGTCAAGGACTCATCAGCTTCTCCATGGAAGGGATATATGTTATATATGTTGAAGGTTAGGCTAACTCCTACTCCGCTCAGTAACTCAATTAGGTATGCATTGGGCTAACTCATAGCCCACTCAGTAACTCAATTTGGTATGCATTGGGCTAACTCAGAGCCCACTCAGTAACTCCATTTGGTATGCATTGGGCTAACTCCTAGCCCGCTTAGTAACTTAATTCGGTATGCGTTGGACCTGAGTTTTCTTGGTTATTTTGAAAGTTGTCAAATTTTTGATTTTAGAGTTCACCATATGTGCCGGTTGGGAACCATTCTTTGCACAAAAATACCATTTCTAAATCACCTTCCTTGTATTCGATGTCTCGTCTATGAATATATACTGATTTTTTGCATCCACATTGACTAAATCCATGTGTCCCAAACCTACCTATGGACTTCTGTATGTGTGCAGTTAACTCTTTGGAATCCATATTAAATCTTCCTTTGCTAGGGATGGAAGTTTGGTCAAGCACATGTGCTGGAATGCTCTCATAATTACCTGAATGCAAATCATGAATGAAAATATCAATATCGGTGTCAGTATGAATATTGGCCGACCATATCGATATCACATATCGTATAATATATATCAGTATCAGATTTATCTGATAAAACAATTCTAAAAATTATAAACTTATAAAGAAATATTAGCTAATATATTATAATATATAATATGATAATATATCATGATATTATCATAAAATCAAAAAATATATGTATTAAAAAGTCGACACTGATACATATTGGCTGATATTTTTATCTATATTGTAAATTCAGCTTGCGGAATAATGAAGTCTTAGTTTTTGGGGTGACCATCACGTAAGCCCATTAGTAAATTGCCGATAGAGTGATTGACTACTTTTGTATGTCCATCGGTTTGTGGGTGGCATGTGCCAGAGAATTTGAGATTAGTTCCAAGAGATCCTACAATGTTCTCTAGAAATATCCGATGAAACAAGTATCGTGGTCAAAGGTGATGGTGTTGGGGTACCCAATGAAGTCACACTACTTCCTAGAAGAATAAATGAACAAGCGAAGAGCATTGGTAGTATTGTTACAAGGTATGAAAATGAAATAAGCCAATTTTGAAAAACAATCTACAACCACGAATATAAAGTCATGGCTGTTATAAATTTGAGGGAGCCCCAACACAAATTCTAGGCAACTGTCTTCCCATGGTTTGTTTGGAATGGGTAAAAGTTGATATATTCCTCAGTTCAATTTCCCACCCTTTGCCAGTTGACAGATCATCCATCTTTTAACGAAACTATTGACAACTTATTTCAATTTACGCCAATAGTAGCTTTTTTGAATCAAAGCCAATGTCTTATCCTTGCCAAAGTATCCATAAGCCTCCCCATGCAGCTCTAAAATGATATGGAGTCTAAACAAGCCTCCTAAGATCCATCATTGATTTCTTTGAAATAGGAATCCATTCATTATGCTGAAAAGATCCCTTCTCGTGCGCACTTAGTGCCATTATTTTAGGGCAGTATGCAACGGTCTAGTAGAATTCTAGAAGAAAGTCAAAGCCAATTACTTCATAGGACAAGGTTTTCTGTAGACAGACCTTACAACTAAAGGTGTCTGCAAAACTTGCTTGTCACTCCCGAATTGTGTTTAAGCACAAACATGTAATCTTGAAGAAAAGAAACCCATACATCATGCATGGAATTCAACTTCTTTTGAGAATGAAGGAACGTCAATGCCTCATGGTCCATAAACAAGACGAATTCCTGATGGATCATATAGCACAGCCAAAATCTCAAGGCCTGCTACAGCATAGAATTTGATGTCATAGGTGGAGTAGCATTTATTTGCCTCGTTCAGTTCCTGGCTAAAGAAACATATAGGGCACCCCTTTTGGCTTAGAAAAACCCCAATTCCTATATGGGACACATCATATTCAATCATAAATACTCCAGCAAAATCGAGTAGAATGCGGATAGGACTTCGGACATTTTTGTTTTTATCAAATTGAAGTTATATTCAGATAGTTCATCAACAGAAGATTCCAGCTTTGATGAAATCTGTCATCAATGCAATGTAAGTGCTGAGATTTCAGATGAATCTCCGGTAGAAGGTAGCTAATCCATGGAAATTTCTAACTTCAGTGAGGGAATGAGTGGTCGGCCAATCTATGATCGCAGACTTTTTCTTCATCCATTTTGATTCTTTGGGAAAGAACACTTCTTCAAATTCACATAGAGCTTCTATCGTCATAAAACTTGTAGAACTTACTGCACATGTGATGCAATCGGCCACCAGAGAAGCCTCTGCACCACTTGATCAAACACACAATACTACAGTATTTGTGAAATGAGAGGGGGAGTTCTGGGTGAGGGAAAAGTCGAGAAGGGAAAGGGAAAAGAGAAATAAGAGAGAGCAGGGAAGAGAAGCTTCCAGATTGAGAGAGAGAGAATAGAGAGAATCGAGAGAAAAGAGAAATTAGCCCATACCAATCTATAATCAAGTACAAGCAGTATATACTAAGTGTATGGTGTGCACGTGTATAACAGAATGTGAGTAAGAGGGAGGGCTAACAGCATTCAGCCCC
>JAOVVI020006068.1:0-15930 GCA_028571085.2 Nepenthes alata | reverse complement strand
AAAAGCATATCTATCCCAATCAAATATGTAATGGATTGGGCATCCCAATTAATTGCATAACTAAGGCCATGTTTTATAAGCCATATAAGGTTTGGACTTACATAATTAATTAAATTATTAAAAAAATTATTTATATTTTATTATTCCAAAAAAATATTATAAAAAATATCCAAGATATTATAAAAAATCTAATATCTGATATCACTTATTAGAATTCAGAATACACACACTACCAGTGCAACGGAAATAAACCTAAATCCACTGTTGATTATCAACCACAAATTTCTCGTGTGAAAACAAAGAATAACAGTACGCAATTAAATATAAAAATTATATAATAATATTTAATATAAAAAGATCTTCTCAAACAAAAAAATTATACAATAAATTTACTATAAAATATATGGTTACAAATTCTTTCGAGAACCGTTCATAATAACTCATGCGAATAATTGATTATATATAACCCTCATACCTATCAAACCATAATATAAAAACACAATGATAAGATAAACAACTAGTCGATAATACATCCTGCAAATATTGCTAGAACAACATATTCAAATTTGATGAAAGATGAAATTTGATTCAGTTCTCAATCGAATGTCGAAAAACTTTCCATTCTCTTTTTTAACTGTTCTCTTCTCTTTTCACGCAATTCTCGTTGTACTGAAATGCTCTAACTTTTAATCTGAAAATCATATAGAATTTTTATACCCCTGATTGTAGCATTCGAATGGCACTAGCAAATTTTCCATATGCTCACCCTCCATTATCAATGCACAAGCGTTCCATCAAGTGTCTTTCAAGCGTGCCTGTTACTACTTTTTGTGTGCATGCGCCTTCTTAGGCACCCCCCCCCCCTCAGTTGCCATTGTCATGTACCACTTCAATTCTTCCCTCATATTTCATCAAAACAAAGTGAAAACTATAGATTGACCAGAAGAGAAAGGAGGACTCAAAAACTAATATTATTATCACTTTGCTCTTAAACCATTAGGCTTCCACTCGAGTGCTGCCCCTCGTGCAACCTTGCCTGCCTGTGCTGTCTTCTGTCAAAGTGTCCCTTGAACACATGCTATGCGTTACCAAGACAAAATTAATTTTGCATTGAATCAATGGCTTCAAAAAGACGAATGGTTAGGGTTGCTTGCATTAAAAAACAAACACATTTGGGTTTAAACAAATCAAGATAAATTAATTACATAAGATAATTACATAAGTATTTTTATGATAAAAATAAACCTTCAAAACATAATGCAGAAATAACCCAACTCAAAAAATTGTCTAAGGATCCGAAAAATCATTTCTTACCTACCACGTAGCACTGCAACAATAGAACTTTATAATAATGCATTGTGTCATTCATATATATCGCCATGTTGAATAGAAGGTAACAATTAATATTTAATCTGAGTAATCCTTACATAGAGAATATTGTCAATTTAAACTTGCGAGCAACTATAATTTTTTTAAGTATGATCTCATCGTGATTTTATTGCCATATTACTCAAAATTAGAAATTTCATCACATAAATAATAAAAACAAGCACAATGTGTGAGTACATGTTAATAGTAACTAAACAGAAATTTATATACGACTAAGGAATTTTGTTCTGGGTAAGGGAAATTTTTGATTTTTTTGAATGAGATTTGGTTTTCCTCGGGATAATCAAAAGTTTCCTAAAAAATTTCTAAATTTAGTAGTTGCAAAACTAAGATAGGAGAGGATAATGCAATCGTTGAAGCTTTCTAAATTTATTATACCCAAGAATCATTCTATTCTCATAGCCAGAACTCAGCGTGGGAGAGTGATATGATATGATCCTTTCAACGGAAAGACTCTCAAATCTACCATCCAACAGCTAAAATTAAAAAATAAATAAATAAATAATAAAAATTAAATAGTCATTTATTCACCCATTAAACTTCCAATCATAGATATTAGGAAACATAATGACTTTAACAGCTCTTGTGCAGAGAATCTATGCCAGCAGCTGGAAATCGGAGGTGAGAAACTACGTCGGTGGCTACACCGATCGACACTGGAGAATTCGGCGAGGGGACTGCAACTCCTGAAAAAGCCAAAGATGTGACAGTTGTTTGAACTCTGAGAAATGATATTGTGATCAAGGACTGAGCAGAGAGCCTATAAAATTTGATCTGCTCTGAGTTTAGTATAATGGAAACAGAAGAAGAAAGCAAGATATTTTTCCTTTCTGTGTCGATTCCTTCCATGAAGATGGCCCCACTTCGACTGCCTGATCAAAAGAATCAGTTATATCAGCGTGAATTTTCGCTTCGACACAAACACAAGCGAACCCAAATGGCACATTGTAGAAGTCTAGAATTAGTTTGGGAATCAGTCTGAATTGGTTTCCTCTAGAAGTCTAGAATTCCAAAGGCGCATTGTAGAAGTTAACCCAAATGGCAATTTTTTTGTGTTATTCCTTCCGCAGAGGCACGTCTCTGGCCTCCATTGTAGAAGCTTCCCTGCAAAACTCCGCTGGCCTTCTAGGAAAACCTTTAGCTATGTTGGTCATATCTGAGACTTCGAGGTACTTCGCATTCATATTCACCACTGGGAAAGCCATTGTTTTCTTCAGGACATAGCCCACTGATGTTGTCATCTATTTCTGACAATTAACACTATTTATCTACTTAATTTCTAATCCTAACTGTTGAGTGGATATGAAAACCTCCTTATTAGAAGGACCATAACAGCACTTGAGAGAAGGGGCTGAAGGGCAGGATGAAAAAAAAGACCTCTTGGCCAGGAGGCAAGGGCAGGCCAGAGCGGATCAGGAAGGGAGCAAGGATGAGATTCTAGAGAGATTCTCTTCTCTATAAAATCAACCTTCTTTTCGATTTCCTTTTCAACCGCAGCCACAATCTGAATGTTTGATGCACAAAAGATACTATTCTCTATTATTTATGGGGCACAGAAGAATCAGACTTTTTGGGCTTTCCCACAAATTGGCACTTTCTTTTACCTCTGAAGTCGGTTCCTGCTTGGCTCTTGGATTTAGCTTTATAATGGAAGATTGAACCTAAGGTTCAGATTGGCATGATTCACCCAGTTTCACTGTAACAAGCATTTTAGATATCTGAGTCTTCTTTAAAGGGAGGACCATTTACATCTAACCTCTCAAATCCTCACAATGTGAGAGCCTTATGCAGTGGATCTCCCTCTTAAAAAGGAATCAGATATCTAAAATGCTGACAACAATAAGATATCATTAAAACAACAGCTACATGAAAAAATCATAAATGAGTTAACAAACCCATTGAATCATGCCACATACATATTTCATAGCATTTGGGTTCAATCTTCCATTATGAGATTAAATTCAAGAGTCTAACCTGATCTACCAGCAGGAACAAACACCAAAGACCACAGAAAATAACGTGACAGTTTGTCAGAGAGCCTGAAATATTCTCCCCAACAAAATGCTTAAATACGGGAAATCAGTTCAACAGCTCCATTGAGTGAATATGATGAAATAGGTCATACAGATCTAATAACAATCTTCTGTCTCATTCTTGATAGAAGCTGACATCAACTCCTATGCTTTTGCATACTTGTTAACATAGCCCTGCAAAACAATTTGCAGAAACAATGTCACCAGTGACACTATGCAGGAACCCGCATGCGTGTAAATGAGAGCAGGGAATGGAAAATCTATAATGCTAGTAAAAGAAAAGCAGTCAGTGTTGTCAAATGCCTGTGATCAGTCCGTAGAACAGTCATAAACACATTCATAAGCTAATATACCTAGTTAATAACGTGTGTCAGAGCCAGATTGGAGCAAAAATTGCAATAAACAACTCCCAACCTACACACCCACAAAAAAAAGCATGGAAAACCCTGAACAAAAAAAAAGAAAAAAAAAAACACTTGTTGAAAGGAGCTGAATAATATGATCAAATCCAAAATTTCTGTTTATCCTCAAGTAACAGAAAAAATAAACCTAAAGAGAACTCCCAATCTTTTGCACTGCCTAAAAATCTGATCTCTGCTTTTATGGGGACGTACCATGAAAATCTGGGGACAGTGACAGGATTGAGAAAGTTCAGGCATTTGTGGCACATTTACTACTTGAATACAACACCAACCATGCATCTTGCTACAAGCAATTTTAAGTAAATAAACCCCACTACAATTAACTGGGTATGTATCATAATTAACACAATATAATTTTTAGGTCAAAAACAATCGACAAGTACAAAATGGCCGCTCAAATTCTGATAGTATCCCACTGGAACATAAATAAAATTATCCTCTGTCAGCAGTCTTTATACTATTCTTTTGCAAACAAAAAAAAATCAAGAGAAATTATAGAATGAATAAATGGTTCAACAGACAATGAAAGGAAATATTGTTTCTCCTTTTTCTTTTGGTTTTCTTCCCCCGTTTTCCCTTGGGGTTTCTTTGTGGAGGGGAGAGCAGAGAAATAACAAGAGGAGAAAAAGTCCAGCCACTGTAGCCTCTTTCAAATAGTAAATATTGAAGAAGCTCACAATATCTAATTATGACCTGTTTGCCAATAGTAACCATTTGAGTGAAAAAGGATCATGATTCATGAAGCTAATCCTCCAGAGTGAATGACATTACTACTAACAACCATTATCTTGATATGGCATCAAAAAACATTGATTTATTCAGAGAACGCATGATCATTAACATGCTTGTCCAAGTAAGGCAAAAATCTAATACTCCTAATATTTAGGCCCACTTAGTTGCCTGAAACACAAGTTGTGTTAAGAGAGATATTACCTCAACTAGCTGAGTAAGTTTCCTGTGCGATGAATCAATATATTGATCTATCTTCGCCTTGGACTTGGGTATTCGATGGCTTTTCATAGTTGCAGATACCTTATCAACAGTTTTCTTAACAATGGTCTTGAATGCCTCCTTGCTCATATTTCCCTGACGCCATGATGGCTTAAGGACCTCCTTCACAAAATTTGCAAGTTCAGCCTGGAACAGTTTCATTGATCTGGAATCCTTGCTTTTCTTGCTCTCAACTTTTCTCTTACCTTGATCAATCTTAATCCCACCAGCAGTTGTCTCTGCTTGATCATTAGGATTGCAAGGGCTACCATTCTCCACAACAACTGCAGCATCAGCAGTCTCATCATAATACTTATTTTCCAAAGACACAGCTGCAGCTTCATCCTCCTCGTTTTTTTCTTCTACATCCTGCTTGCCAGCTAGTGTTTTGGATAATTCTGAAGAAGGTTCAATGCTGTCAAAGAGTGGGTCATATTGGTGTTCACCTGATTTAGGCAAAGCCTGCCCCACAGTCCTGGAAGAATTTGGTGATGAATTCATCTGCCTCATCCCAAGAGCACCTGCATTTTGCCCCTCCCGTGAAACATTGCCCAAACTGAAAGGGCTATCATATTTACTGCCATATGCTGTCTCCCTTTCTAGCCTATAAGCACTGGAACTGAATTTGGAGCTCAGAGGCTGATCAAAAGTAGATGCATATGGATTATAATGAGCAGATATTTTTGATCCTCCGATATCTGGGAAGCGAGGAGGATGGTTCCTATCAAGGAGATCAGATGGAAATCTGGATGATGACAAAGGCCCTCCTACATGTGAAGAAATGTGATCAGCAGAAGTTTGCTGAGCTCCATATAAAGGGTGATGTGGTTGCAAATGCAGATGATTCGGAAAAGTTGATTGAGATAGCTCACCCGGTGGTAGATGGAGCAAGTTTTCAGAATCCAAAGAACCTGAAGTAACAAGGCCTTGGGAAGGTAAATGTGCATATTGATTCTCAGTCATACCAATAGGGCTTCCAAAAGGTTGACTTACCACACCACCTGCGAGCAAAGGCTTGCTTCTAAAATCTTCCACATGCAAAGGAGGCTGCTTTGGGTCCTGTATGGATGCGTAAGTTTGATGCTGCAACCCAACAAGCTGAGAATGACTAGGCAGCTCATTAAGATTAGTCCTCAAGGAAGTCTGCATTGGAAAGTCATTCCTCATAGGCAGATTACTCTGCTGAAATAGCAAGGGTGCACCAGAACTGGTGGGATCTGCGATATACGGTGGACGTGCTTGTGGAAGTGGCGCGGCAGACCATGATGGGTTTTGTGGCACTGGATAAGGAAAGTGTTGGTTGGGTAATGGAGAGTGGTAAGAAGGAACACTCTCCATAGGTACAGATTGAACAGGGAAGTTGCTCACAGTTGAAGCCATTTTACTGTGATTTCTCAGGGATTGTGGGGCATCAGGTGCATTTGCACCTTGTAAAGATGGGTGAGGAGATAGATGGGATATATGATGTGACAAATCTGCAGGAGCAACAGAAGGCAATGGATATTTCTCATTATCAGGAAGATGAGAAGTGGGTTCTTCCGGCACTTCATAGACTACAGGTGTACCAGAAGAATTTGTCTCTCTTGAAATTTCGCACTTAACCCCATCAGTAATAACTGCCTTACCATCAGGATGCTTCACATATTCTACTTTTATTTCCTCAACAGCAGTAGCATTTTCTGAACCAAAGCTGCTGCCATCACACCTGCCCTGGCTTGGCAACTTGTTACTGCTCTTGACTTCATCGTGCCTAAGAGGTTTCCTTGAAAGGACATCCTTATGCTCCGCATCAACATCAGAGTTCCTTGAACTTTGTGGAATATCTAAATGCAATTGTTTAGTCCTAGGGTGTCTAGCTCCATCATACTTATCCGAGCCATGATGTAAATAACGGCAAGATGCACCACGATAGCACCTGCCCTTGAGGAAATCAAGGCACTCTTGCAACTGAGCTCTGCCTCGCCTTAGCCTGTCAGTGCCAAAATCACCTGGACGCTTGAGAGGAGATTTGCTCCTGCTTCTCCTTCTCTTTGGAGACCAACTAAAAAAAAGCATAAAAGATATAACATAAGTACATATATTGATACTAACCATTGCATTAATGCAAATCAATGGACAGAAACTAAAGCCAAATACTCAAAACAATATCATTGTAAGTCAATCAGCTTCGAAGTAAATTATATATAATTCACAATGAATACCTCCGAGAGCGGCTTCGCTTCTCCTTTCTCCCCCCTCGATTTCTCCGCCTCTTATCTGGAGGTGATTGGCTATAACTTCTACTTCTACCTCTTTTACCACGCCTCCCAATGTAGTCTGAATCGTCAGATTCACTTTCACTAACACCTTCTCTAACCAACCTACCAAACTCATCAACTTTCAAAGAGGAGGTATTCTTGGCAACATCCTTTTGATCCTTAAAGCTACCAGAAAAAGTATCAAAATCAGCACTTCCAAAGGCATCTTTTTCGTGGAATGTTTCAAAAGAAGCACTCTGAGTAGATGCATCGGTTTTGTTTTCCTCAGCAAGTTCATCAACCTTTTCCGACGCGGTACCTTCAACAACTATTTCTTGGGTATCATTGTGCAGTGCTGGAGGATTATTACCTGGCTCCTCAGACAGCATGCCCTGAGTTGATGCAGTAAGAATCTCAGAAAGTTCCAGTTTGGCTGCTGAAGAACTCTTAGATTCCGTAAAGTCTTGCGCCATGTCGCCAAGTGAACATGAAGCACGAGCTAGTTTTAAGGCAGATGTGGGCCTGAGTTCTTCAAGATGTGGCTCATCATCATCCCCTGAAGAGTCGTCCGAAGCATACTTTTGTATCAATCTGAATGGACTATCACTTACAATTTCGCCAGCAGACTTATCAGACTTAGTGCCAGTTTTAGCATCTGAGTCAGCAAGTAAGCTAAAATTTATTTCTGGGCTGTCATGACTTACACCTTGCAACGCATTGTCTTGCTCGAGGATTTCAACTTCATCCCTAGTGGAAACCAAATCCAGCTTATGACCTTTACCCAAGTTGTAAAACCCCCGGTCTTGGTTAGACTTAGTGGCATCATCTAAAACCATAAATGCAAGAACAATGGGTTAAAAAGTGAATAATTGGCCTACTTAGGAACAACTCATAAAACTTCCTTTAAGAAAAATGGGAAAATATAGAATTATCAATAATTTCTTGGCATGCAACATCAATTTATGAGCCTCTACAAAATTCTAATATAATTGCTTAAGCCATGGATACTGTTCACCTGCAGCATGACTGAAAAGAAATAAGAGGGTACCTTCAAGCACAACTCAAATAATAAAATATTGACAAAGAAAGACCAAGTTAATTGTAATATTAGTGAAGATTACCAACTTAGGGGAAAATAGCTGGACAATTCCAGCTGTGATTGGTGCAGAACTCTAAAACAGAGCATATATGTCAACATAAGAACCCATACACATTTTGTTCGTTAAAGAAAACTCCTTGAACATGTAAAAATTTTATACTTAATAGGATATTGTAGGATCATTTCCACAAACACATGGTCACCAATCTACAAAAAGGCTCTGTATGCACCAAAAATGTCATAACCCAGATCATTAACTTAAATTTAATAAAAAAATCCGGGTAATAATGATGCACAAAAACCATTAGTCTCACCAAAATATAATTTATAATACTTGTCCCAAGATCAGTCAAATTTCATCCATTTCACCGCCAACTTCTCGTACAAGTCTGCCTAACAAAAATAAAACACATGTTTAAACTTAACATATTCAAACAGGTTGCCAACAATAGTCCCCGAAAAACCAACCTTGTCCACCCATGTCTTTTTATACAAAATTCATACATAAAATTCCAAATCAACATAAACATTTAAATCTCCACAAAATCCTCCAAAGAACCCACTGGTCTGACTCTACTGTCAAATGATCCCAAGCTTACTAATCTAAATTGTGGTGAACAATAAGGGTGAGCCAAAATCTCATCAAAATATTTTAACAAGATACGAAAGATTGACTAATAATTCACCACAAGCATAAAAAATGGCAACAAATGGCTCATGCAAAGATGCAAAACTTTAGAACCAAGGTCTAAAGATATTTCTCACTGGCAAGGCCAAGAATTGAATGTCAGTCTATATATTATGTCCTATAAATAGGGCTATAAACCACTATTTAAAATTATGAGTGGGCTGTGCATATACTATACCATATAAAAGGGGTCAAACACCACTTTTCTAACATGTGGATGATAGGAGTTGCTACCTTCACATACCAAAATATAGTGGACATCTAGGGAACTATATTACAGCTAATTCCTTACAATAGTTTATTAAAAGCAAAGAAAATATCTACAAAACAAACATTTCTCTATACTTTGGAAAAATGTAAATTTAGCATAAACTTGGTAGTGGAAATTTGTCAAGAAACTTGAGCAAAATATACACATGCAAAAAGGTTTCTCCATTAACTTCAGAATTTCAAAAGCAAATTTCAAAAACTTAGGCATAAGCCTTCAAAATCCCAAATAATGTGGATAACATAGTCATGCATGCAAGCCAAAACACATAAGATGAACACATGCATGGAGCATAGAAGCAATAATCTCAATATTTTCGAAAAATGGTGGAGAAATATGAATTTTTGTACAAATTGAAGAGCAAAGAGACTTGCACTTGCCTTAACCAATTACACAAGAAATCAATTATTATCTTTGAATATCACCTTTCTTTCTTCCTCCTTCCCCTTTTATCACTTTTTTCCTACTCTTTCTCTCTCTTCCTTTATGAAATTGCACAAAAAAAGAGCTGAAAAGAGGTAGGTGTCACTTTTATATATTGAATGGCACACATGGTCTAGTCATGAGCCCATCATGCACCCCTATATGCCCCACCCATGTGGATCAAACACTTGACTGCCTATGATTGAGCATGCATGCCTATCATGTGTGCATTTTGTGTCAAACTCTGTCCAAAGTGCACAAAGTACCCATCATGCTTACATCAGGTGCTCAATTCTGTTCAAGGCGAGCACATGCGCAGTATCGTGCCCATCATACTCCAATCTCACAAGGGCTAACAATGGGGGTTTGGCCCACACAACGACCTCAATAATTAGCATGCACTACTTCTAATTGAATATTTTTATCCAAAATTAATACTCAAGCGTTACAAAAAAGATGATCTTTGTGGAAAAAGGATGGGCTAATATGCTAATAGGAGGGGGGATAGGAAGGTTATTAATTGAATGGAACTACTCTTTAGGTGTCCATAATCCAAAACACAGTCCCACCTTGGACATTGATCTTGTGAAAGGGTGTTTGACACTAAATTCAACAATTTCACATGATCATAAGCACAACTGGAAATTAGAGTGGATGACAAGTACAAATTGCACGTAACAACAAATTAGGCTCTATAAACCCACTCAAGCTAGCATCTTAGGCTAGGAGCTCATAAATGTTGGGGAATGATGATGTTTACTCCAAAATATTCTTACTGAAGCACAAAAGACTTTTTACAAAAGTCATCTCTCTTCCCATCGAGTGTTAAATCTTCAAGAAATTGAGCAAATCAGCACTGCCCAAAATATGACATGTATTTTGCATGAACTACATGCCAAAAAAATTCTGCAACTTTATATGATAAACTCTCAATAAATCAGCACTGCCCAAGCAAATCAAACACAGCCAGAAACTATCATCACATCATTCAACCCTGCATTAAGCATCCCCAATAAATATCTTCAAATTGGTGAATGGTGACATCTATTTTTCATAAACAGAAGACTACCGAAACCACCTTTAATGCCCACAAGTGCACGAATTTGTAGAATGTCTCACAAGTCTAACAAGTTCTTCTTACCTTTTCTTCGTCAAAGATTCAGTAGGAAGTGGAAAATGCACTCGGTATAACCACCACTTATTGAGGGAGGGTGTGGGACACAAATGGAATGGAGGCCTCTGCAGATTTCTCCAATGATATTTGGAGAAAACGAAATTTACTTAGAAAGTGGATATAGTGAACTTAAAATTATTTGTCTAATGTAGAGACCATCTCCACAGTTCTAACACAAGGAAAAATTTCCAACTTAGTCATAGTATTGAGGTTCATTATTTCCTTCATCTAATTTCTCATAGTGCAACTACACTAAGAAAGGCTGCATTAAAAGTATTGAGGTTCTAACACAAGGATGCATTCCTTGTAAAACAAGTGTTAAGTGACTAAAGCCATATCCCATCTTACTAATGAAGGCACAAACTCACAGAAAACATTATACAGATGCTTTGGTGTCTCACTTCATCAGCAAGAACACATGGTAGAAGAGGCTTTGCATCATTTTGATGTCATTTTATTATCTTTTCATGTACATTGAAAACTGGATGTGCGGAACTGACTTGTGAGGGCCACCCTTGGTTTAGTGTCTGAGTATCTGATGAAAGATTTCAGTTATCCAGTTAGGCGGGGGGAGGGGGATTCCGATTCTTATGCAGTTCAATAGTCAGAAAGAACATCATCAAATCAGCATAAAAGGTTCCATATCAAGAACTAGAATTAAATAATCATTGTAATGAAAAGCATTCAGAATCCAGACATTTATCTATCTCATACATGAATTCCAAATCAGCATCAGAACCAGCACTAACCTTCCATATCCATATCAGAGTCAGCGGGAGAATAAGTTCCCCCTACAGCCATTAAGGTATTCAGCTCTCCTGAAGATTGATCCCTGACAAGGTTTGGCAGCAAAGTACTTTTAGCTAATCCTTCCTGCAAATTAGATGGCAAACCACAGTTCTTTTTCATCCATTGGTAATACTCATGTGCAATCGCAGCTTCACTTCCTTTTTCGCCACCGAACAAAAAGTTGAAATTTGGATTTCCAGCTTCCTTTTGACAAGCCATATGTTCGAATTCAAGACCATTCTTAGCAATAAACTGACACAGAATTTCAATGTTACGGACTATTTGTTCGTCTATTGGCTTAGGTGGTGGTGGAGGTGGAGGTGGAGGTGGAGGCAGATCCAAATGGACAGTTTGCCTCGACAATAAACCATCTTCCACTGATAAACCCTTGAGACATCTGCCTCCTTTATGTTTAGAATCATCATCTTGCATCACAACATCAATATTACCAGTAGATTCAGAGCTAGGAGGCTGGTTAGAATTAGGATCAGCAGCAGAATGAAGAGGCTGGTCAGTGGCAGCATTCAAGGGTGCCAAGGTAAGTATGCCAAAAGCGGATGGAGGGGAGGAGGATGGAGGAGGTGGTGGAGGCGATGGTGGGTAAGAGGGTGGAAGTGGTGGTGGTGGGGGAGCCAAGGAAAGCATTTGAGACTCTGCAAACATTGGCTGTGAGACGGATTCAAAAGGTGCAGCAGACAACAGACTAGAACTTGTTGGAGGAGGTGATGGTGGTAGCATTTGCTGAATGCCTTGCTGGGTCCCAATAGAAAACTGATGGACTGGATGCATATACAATGTCTGTACTTGGGAAGGAGGGGTTGGTAAAACTCTGGAGGGACCAAGAGATGGAAGAGGAGCTGGTCTCAGAGAATATTGGACATTTTGAGTTCCAAAATGAGGAGGATAAAGGGAATTTTGCTGTGACACAGGGTAGGCATCGGTCATAGGGACGCTGCCATGCACAGCTGTGGGTGGATGTAAGAAAGATTGACCAATATTTGACATGACACCTGGTTGAGCATGGTGGGGAATTGGTGGTGGAACATGAGGGACACGTGGGAAAGCGGGAGCACCTGCTGGAACTACATAGGGCGGTCCAGGTTGTTGGATTATTGGAGGGGGTGGAGGAGGAGGTCCTTGATGGAAATGAGATGAGGGAGGGTGGCCAGCAGGAGGTTGCTGTAATAAAGGCATTGGTCTATGTGGACCTTGCCCAGATTGGGACACATAATTCCCTTGACCATACATATTCAACAACAAAAGCTAGAGAGACTGCCAAGGAACACAAGCACAATCTTCACAGCAAGTCACTGACAAGTCCCTACCAGACAAAATTGAGCTTGCACATGTTAGCATAACAAAACCATCAGAGAAATTGGTCATTCATGGTAATTACTAAGGTATGAAAACAAAAATACTGCAGGAAATTCTAGCCAAAACTGCAAAAGAATTCGCATTCAACAATCACAACAAAGTGGCATTAACCAACCGAAGCAATGAAGCTGCATATTCAGCAGCTTTTCAGGAGCAACAAAAGGTGAAAAAAAAAAGTGCATATAAAACTGATTGGGCGACATCTCTACTACAGCACTAAACACAAAATGGGGTGAATGAAACAAATTTCTAACACTGAACAATCCCGAACCGACAACACCCAGAACTCTCCAAGAATAGTCCAATTCTGCAGAAAAGTAATGCTTTAGACGTTAACAACACATCAGATTCATAACCTCAACCTTTTATCCGTTTCAGGTTTCCTGTAAGTAAGTTACAGTTACAAATTTCCCACCATCTGAAACTCATTGCATGGAAAAGGCTTGGTTTCCTATAGTTTGATTTTGAATTGTGAAATCCATTGCACAGGGTGAAATAGTACTGAGAATTCATCCATATAACAAAAGAATATCCGATCGTGGGAAAAAAAATACGACCATATAAGAAGAGAATTCTCAATCTTTCATAAGCAAAAAATTAACGAGGAAAGTGCCTGGCATGGAATACCATCCTTAGGTGGAAAGTTCCTTGCCGAAAGCAATCCAAGCTCTCTTAAATCAAATATTAAAAAAAAAACAAAAACAAAAACAAAGGATTACCATTCAGAGATTCGCGACAGAGAGAAACAATAGTGAGCCTCACAGCATTTGTACGTTTGCCAAATACGAAGGAGCCGACTGAAAGTCTTAAGAGCTGGAAATTGAAATTCAGAAATTGAACATACCGGAAAAAAAGGAATTGGAAAATTGATTAGGGCTTCGAAGTAGAACTGCGACAGCAAGGGGCGAGCTAGAGAGAGCAATATTAAGGAACACTGCGTGCACCAACGTCCAGAATCTTTTGCTATTTTCCCCAACGAACGCAACGCAGCTCTGCGTGAATATAAAAAGTAGACGACCTCAAACAACAACAATGGAGAAAAGACTGATTCGATCTTTAGCCGAATTATTCGCAGAATCAACACCGATTTAAGAGAGAACTTCGAACAACCCCATACATCAAAACACTACGACAACAAGATTGGATCTTTACTTTGAGCCGCATTATTATTAAATTTAATTTATTTTGATTACCAAATGAATCCAAAGATGACAATATGATAACGGGAAGGTTGATCTTTCCTTTAAGCAGAGTTTCTTAAAAAATGAATTTTACTTCAGTCCTTAATTTAAGCTAACATTATCTTTAAATAAAATAATTAGACTTTATTTTTTTATCTGAAAAAAATTAAAAACTACTAATAACAACAAATTATGTATATTTAAAATTTTGTACTTCATATAATTTCATAATTTTGTACATGCATTGGATTTTTTCTTTTTAAAAAAAAAATTATATATTTTACATATACCTATTTACCCCTATCTAAGTCTAATTGTGTCTAAATTATAAATTCACATGTAATATCAGAGTCTGATTTTGATCATTTTACTTACTATATGTCTATATGAGTTCAAATTAGTCGATATCTTACCTTTTTTATTATTTTTACAGTGATAGTTCATATTAAAAAGTTAGCATGATGGTCTTTTTTAAGTCAATTAACCAGCATGCTTCATCAAGCATGCGAAAAATTTGGACACAACCACTGCTGTGGAATAGCAAATCGTGTTTTTATTGTCGTTTATTTCTAAACAAAAATAAAAGAATTGCTATGTGTGTATGGCAAAGATGCTTGGGAAATCATTAAAACCACACATTGAAAAAATTAAAGTTGCTAATATTAACCTCAAAATTTGAATAGAATAGAATGAAAGAAAATAAAACATTAAATAAATTCTATACCTACCTCAATCACATTGTTATCTTAAGTTTTAACTATAGTAGCAGAATTCTAAGGATAATATTGTGATATAAGTAATGAAGTGACTTTTCAAGAGATTCAACCATATGGACTAAACTTACTCAAGCAACTCAAAATAAGTCCATCACCTTGAAAATGGTGGAGGTGGAGGTGGAGGTGGAGGTTGAGGCGGAGTCGGAGGGCGAATCAAACAAAGTGATGAAAGTGAGAGTAAAATCCTCATAGTTGCTTCTTCGATAGATGAAAATGTTGATGAAAGTGAGAGTGAAATACTTGAATGTGTTAATGGCAAATCTTGGAAGGAAACCATCAAGGATATTGAATGTGTTCATAATCTTCATGGTGCATTAGACAATGAGGACAATGGGCTTCATGAATCTTATGATAAACTATTTAATGGGTGCCTGAAATTAAAAAGGCAAACAAGACAACACTAAGAAATGGAGAGTAGGTGGAGAGTGATGTGGGAGTCTATACATTAAACTTGATGAATCAGTGGAATGAATAAGACCTTAAAAAGGTGAAGTTACTTGAAAGTGATTTAAATAAGTCTAAAGCCTAACTTCTCACCATCACTAACATCATTGAAAAGTTAGATCACATGTTAGGTCTTGGCAAAGCTGTCAAAAATATAAGAAGCTTGGGGTTTAAAGAAAATGTATTACAAATCAACTCAAACCCTCAAACTGTTCTCACTCTCCTCTAGCACCAAGAAGAGTTCTAGTAAAATGTTGAGTGTAATTTCAAAGATTCTCTTAACTTTACACCCAAGAGACAATCATGAAAACTATTGTCAAGAATGAGTTTAAATTTTTACCTTAATCATAATTAATTAAATTAAGATAATTAAATTTAATTAAAATTGATATCAAATGATGAAGAAAATTAAGTCAAAAGTTAATTTTTGATCGAATTATTGTGAGTTGATGGATACTCAACCAACACTGACGTGTGCATATGCAAGGGATGGGCTGATAAGTTGCACTTAATGAACGCTTGACCGGAACTTAAGCATGCTTTCCAATATACTTGCACTCGATGCATGTCCAATGGATGCTCGAGTGCTCTTTCTAGTGTACTCAGCGTTCAACACATATCCAAGTGGCACTCATGCGCCACT
>JAOVVI020006066.1:0-15931 GCA_028571085.2 Nepenthes alata | reverse complement strand
TTTTGATTTAAAAGGAATAAAAACATGGTAAGAATTCTGAAAATACATGACGTAAATTTTTCCAGCACAAGTTTATGTGTTTACAACCAATCATGATTTATTATTCTTCAAATATTTTGTAAACGCAAAGTATACATATTTATTGATATATATATGTGCTTTGCTTAACTTTTGATTCACTGTTTTACTATTTTCTAACTCCCCTCAGATGAGAAGCACGAGTTCTTATTGGATGTGCAAGAATGAAGATCGGGATCGTTTGAAGAGTTTTAGTTTATAGTTTCATGGATGTTTTATATTGACTATTATATCAGGATAATGTTTAATGTTGTTTAAATATTGTATACCACTTTAATTTCAGTTTTGGAAATCAGTTGTCGATCGTTAGTTTGTTTGGGCAGCAGTAATATTAGAGAATTAAGTCTCTGTTGCTTTCGACATTATTATTATGGGTTTTGGATATAATATGTGGATATACCACAGTTTATAATTTATTTTTTGTGGAATTTATTATGTTGAATTCGTTTGAGCAGGCATCCTTTCTTATGTAAGGTTCGACGTCACGTGATGGATCGGTATCAAAGTCACAAATGATGTGGCAAATGTTTTAGATCCTATATATGATATTGTGGAATCTTATTATGGTCGGTCGAAGTATTGACCTAAAGTTTATGTCTGGATAATTAATTAAAGGAATGATTAGTTAAGTAATAGTAATTTAGTTAAGAGTAAATTATATGATCGGAATTTGGAACGTGACAAAAGGTAAGAAAAAAGACCATTGGGTGTTCGACTATTCCTAATTGAATGCATATCCTTGGTCTAGAGGAAGGAATACGGTTTTAATGACGTGTCAAATATTGCTATATAGCCAAATCAGCCCTTTTTCTGTTAAATTTCTTTCCAGAAATGCTAGGCATCTTTCTCAGCATTTTTGAGGCAAACATGCCACCTATTAGCCAAAAGAAAGACCAAGGGTATTTGTTCGCAGGCAGCAGCTGACGTGCATTCATGCCTTGGTTTACTAGCCTCGTTCCCATATCACGATAGATTCTCTTTGGTGTTCATAGCCATGCTCAAGTCGGATACATTACTCTAACAAAATGAATGAAAAACGATGAGGTTTTTCGGTCTTGTCTGCGGGAGGAAATACGCGCAGCAGAGAAAGAAAAAAGAAGAGGAAGAGGAAAATACTAACTTTTTACGTGAAAAATTCTTCTAAAATAAAAAAAAATTTACGAAATTTTTGGTCCATAAATAAATTTTACTATGTGAATTGGTTATAAAACCACATGACTACACAAGCCCTAGAGACGAAAAAGAATGAAAAATAGAATACGAGAAATATAAAGAAATTCACACTTTATTTTTTACTTACTATTCTTCTCTTCACTTTCTTTCACTTCTCTACATCACTAATTTTACGGAGCTCATATATTTATACAAAACAATTAAGCTACTACCTTCTCAGCATGGTGGTTACGTACGCATCAGTCCCTATTCTACAACAGATGGCACATGCTTCTGATCAGCAGCAGACGGCGCATGCATCCTTCTGCAAATTGACTAAAAATAACTATCATATCTAAAAAGTCAACGGTCTGCAATTGCAGAAGACAACTATTCAAAAATCCTATCTTCCTCCCTTAGCCGGTCAACTTTTCCGTTGATCAAATTTTTCATTTAGCCGGTCAACCTCATGTTAACCAGCTAACCGTCCACTTAAAGTCATCCCTGCATAAGACACAAATTTGCCCTCATCAGAGTCCTCGGCTCCAATGAAAGTCCTCGTCCTTCATCAATGTCCTTGGACTCAAAAACTTGTTCACAAGTCCTTAAACCTTAACATTTCAAACCAACCAACAACATTCCGAAATTTCCATCATATAGGCATTTGATACCGGTAAAACCAAACCGATAAAAAGCATACAGGTAAAAGCAAAACTGTCATTTGCTTTATTCCTGTCACAAACCTGGGCAAAATGCCCATTCCGGCATATCTCACACTGGAGTGATTTCTACAAACTTTTCCTCGCGACTGTATGGAAAGCAAATCAGTTAGACCAGCTATTTCATAGCAAGCTTCAAGCTTTCCCTTGGGTAATATTTTGGTCAACGTATTTGACCCATTTTCTTCAGTTTGGACCTTTTCCGGTGACAACAATCATTTATCAATAATATCTCTCATTCAATGGTATTGAATATCAATATGTTTTGATCTTGAATGGAATGAAAAGTTCTTGCAGAGATGTATGGCACTTTGTCTGTCACAAAGTACCATATACTTCTCATACTTTAGGCCCAATTCTTGGATGAACTTTTTCATCCATAACATTTTCTTGCTCGCTTTCGTGACTGTGATAAATTCTGCCTCAATAGTAGAAAGTGCAATGTACTTCTGCAGCTTTGATTGTTAGGAGACTATCCCTCAAGCAAACTTGACCACATATCCTGAAGTAGACTTTTAGGAGTCAACGTCTACTACCACATCAGCATCAATATATACCACTAATAAAAGCTTGTCACCTCCAAAACACAGACACGTTTTGAAAGTCCCCTGAAGATATCTTAAAATCCACTTTACAGCATGTAAGGCCCACAATCAATGAAACTACTATTAATCACATAATTACCTCTTCTTGGACCACAAATAGGAACCCATGTTCAAGTGTCTTCCTGAAAAATTGGACAACAAATTGGTCACAAAATGGCCACCAAAATAGCAACCTCATCTGCTGCAACAAGAGCTTGCTGAAGCAGATTCTGACTTGTGACTTATGACCCGAACTAGCTGTAAAACAAACTTGCACCGGCTTTGAGCAAAACATATTATTAAACTAGAATCACTTAGGTGTAATTAGACTCCTTGGATTGGTCAAGAATCGATCTTAAAATGACCATAAAAATCGGAATAACCAAACTGGTCCTAAAGCCTCTCTGCTAAAGCTGAATTGGCAGTTTGGGAAAAGTGAACCAAACTAGGCCCAATTCCGTTGAGTTAGGAGCCGCCCCAACCATATTATTATGTACACTAGTTGACCTATGCACTAGTAAAATGGTTGGCCAAAATACTTGAAAATGGATATTGAATTGGATCCCTAAATTGAACCAGAACCAGATCAGCATTCCGGATGCTGATTACGGCAGTTTTGGAAGAAGGCCTGAACCGGTTGAGTTAAGAGCCGATTTTGATCTCATATAATCTACTAAGTTTAATCTAGTTACCATTAAAATGACCACTTCAAACTCCTTGAGGAGGGCATTGAACTGGCCACTTAAACCGGACCAAGTCGAATTCAGCCGGTTAAATGCTGAACCTGACAGCTTTGGAAATTACATTAAACCGGCTCCAAACCAGTTGAATTAGAACCCAACCGGACCAATTTAACACGTATAAGCCTTAAACTAATTACCTATAAAATTGTAGCCAAAAAACCCCCATATGGATACTGAACCAGGTCTTAGAAGTTACTAAGTCCTTTTCTAGTTTTTTGGTTCATGTTAGAAATTGAGAAGAACGGTCCAATTTGACTCGAAAATTTTAATAAATCGGTACCTGGATATTTATTGGAGTAATATTCAATATTATTAAAATATTGATAATAAAATTTAAGACCCGAACCGGTCTTCGCACCGAGCCCCAAATTAGCCAAACGAGTCATTTACTATAAATAGGTTCTCTCAACCGACTTAAATTATACTGACCCTGAACCAATCATTAACTAGACCTTGAGCCAAAGATTAAGTCCTTGAATAAATTGTACTAGAAATTAATTGATTGAGTCAGCCGAATATATCCTATATTAAATCAGAATTTGAAATTTATGTAAAGAGTTCAATGCTAAAGTACTAAAATGAACCATGCATTGATTTTTGTTATAAGTTACAGTTTGTTCGTATTATTGCATCTTTTGTTCGATGCTATAGAAATTTGTATGGAAGCTTTGTAAGTTTAATTTTTGATAAGTGTTTTCTTCCAGAATGGAGAAAATAAAGGAATAAGAACTATGATCAATATGAAAGCTTCTATATAAGGTTTTGACCATAGACTAAGAAATTCGACTAAGATATTATATTCAACGGGTGATATTCCCTGACATACCTTAAAATATTATAGTGAAAACTCGTGGACTGTCCTTCGGCCATTGGGGGTACTTTTGGTGGCGTTTTTACTAATTGGCCCCGTATACTGGGTTATAAGTATACTGCTCACCACGATGTGTTGAATTGCATGGGTCGAGCCTTAGAATGTATGAAAGTATACGCATTTCTTGCCTCGATTGAGCGCTCCATTAATTGGTAAGACCTACTAACTCTAATCTTTAAAGGTAAAATTAAAACTGGACTTAGGAAAGTGAATTTGAAAATTGTACATTGTCATACACGAATCATGTTCCTCTAATATCTGTACATGTTTATATTTATTTTGAGTACAAACATGCATGCCTTTGCTTATTTGTACCTTATTGAGTATTTTGCTCACTCACTTACCTTTTTCTATCCCCTCAGATGGAGATCAGAAGTTTATTCCAGATGAGCAGGAATGAAGCGTAGAGTGTTCGGTTATTCTTTTAGGTGTACTTTAATGGAATGTAGTATATATATGGAAATAAATGATGAATTTTGTAATAGAATGTCTTATGAATGTATTTTATCTTTTGTAGTTATTAGTTATGCTTCCGTTAAATTTTTGTAGTAATGAATTTTAGTTCCTAGTCAGTATCTTTGTAAGATCCAACACTTTATTTTATGCATATAGTGTGAGCGCCACTATCAAACGTGGTAGGAATATGGATCCTGTGAATCTTATATATACCTTATTTACGCATATTATTTGGTATAAGTACTCACGGACATATGTAGTCGATAATTAGTCCGTGATAGATGGTATCAAAGAAAGAAATACTTTTCGATGGATTGATCTTATGTGGAAGTTTAGATTAGGTTGAACATCTAAGGCTAAATTAGTTAGTGATACTTGAAAATTCTCTGTCAATTCTAGTAATGGCCTTAGAATAGGTAATGTGCTCAAATCTAATCTAAACTTTTAAATTATTACTGATAGGTTATAGAAATGGTTGATAAGCCTCGAGCTAATGCCAACAGATTCCAAGACCGGGAGGCAAAATATCTACTCTGCTAGGCAGAATGGCAGACTTTATGGAAGCGATGGGGCCACATAACTTCGTTCCTGTTCCTGTACCTGCACCAGCCCCAACCCCAACTCCTGCTGTAAACCTCAGAACAACTGCCTATGATCGATTCACAAACAAACATGTACAGGAGTTCTTGGGCGAACCGGATCTAGTTAAAGTGGAAGCCTAGATTTGAAAACTGAAGAAGGTGTTCTCCGTTATTAGGTGTCCCAAGGAGAATAAGGTTCTGTTTGCTTCTTAGCTGCCGGAGGGTGAGGCCGATCACTGGTGGTCCATGCAAAAATTAGCCTTAAGAGTGCCTAATGATGAGATCACCTGGACCATGTTCGAGGAAGCATCCCTGGAGAAATACTTCCCATTGAGTCTCCGAGAGCAGAAGGAGGAGGAGTTCACGAGGCTACAACAAGAGAACTACACGGTGGCTAAATATGATACAAAATTTACCGAGCTAGCCTGATATGCTTCCTTTTTGGTGGATGATGAAGTACAAAAGGCAAAAAAATTTTAGCAGGGGTTACGAGAAGACATAAAGAAGCAATTATCAATGCTTAAGCTGTTGACGTATGGGGAGGTGTTGGATAGAGCTTTGATATTAAAAAATGAGCTTGGAAAAAAAGAATTTTTCAAGAGAAGGAATATATCCTAGCATGGTGATGTGGGTATGAGTTCTAGTGCTGGGTCGGGTAGGCCACCAAAAAGAGTTAAGCAAGCAGAGCCAGAGAAGAAGGACAAGCCGACAACACCAGTACAGCAAGCTGTGGTGACTCCCTGTACTCATTGTGGAAAATTGCACAGTGATAAACCCTATTACAAACTACTAGGAGTCTGTTATAATTGCGATTAGTCAAGTCACGTTATAAAGAAATGCCCCCATCCAAAAAAGATGGAAATGAAGAAGCCCACCATCCCGGGGAAGACATTCACAGTCACTGCACAGGAAGCAAAAGTATCACCAAATGTAGTTGAAGGTATCCTCCTTATTTCTGATACTGCGGCTCATGTGTTATTCAATTTTGGGTCTACTCATTCATTCATATCACCACACTTTGTGTGTTATCTTGTATCATCTCCATAAATTTTAGACTTCTCTTTGGTAGTATCAACACCGACTGAATAATCAATTACTACCGATATTATGTACCCAAAATGTGCGGTGACTATTCATGGGCTGAATATGGAGGTGGATTTAATATTATTAGATATGTATGACTTTGACGTAATATTGGGAATAGCCTTGCTAGCCAATCATCATGCCAGCATAAACTGTTTCCACAAATAGGTTTACTTTAAAATTTCATGATATGAACCCTTTCACATTTAAGGAATTAGGTGGAAGGAGATGCTCATATTTATTTCTGCTCTATATGCTCGGCACTTGATTCAAAGTGAATGTCAAGCCTATCTAGCTTATGCTAGTATTATTGAAAATCCTAATGTACCAATTAAGGACATACCGATAATTTCTGAATTCAAAGATATATTTTCTAAAGATTTACCTGGCTTACCACCACATTGGGAGATAGAATTTGAAATTGTGCTTCTACCGGGATCAAGTCCAATATCAAAGGCATCATGTAGAATGGTACCCGTTAAGCTAAAAGAGTTAAAGCAGCAACTATAAGAACTGCTGGATAAGAGCTTTATCAGACCTAATGTGTCTCCTAAGGGCACACCGGTATTATTTGTAAAGAAGAAAGATGGGACCTTGCGATTATGTATCGATTATTGTGAGCTAAACAAGATCATAATAAAAAATAAATATCCATTGCTTCGGATTGATAATTTATTTGATCAGCTATAAGGGACCCGGATATTCTCTAAAATTGATCTTCGTTTTGAATATCATCAACTAAGGATCAGATAGGAGGATATATTAAATACTGCTTTTTGAACGAGATACAGCCATTATGAGTTTTTGGTTATGCCATTTGGATTGACTAGCACTCTAGCAGTTTTTATGGATTTGGTGAACCGGGTACTCCAACCGTACCTAGATAAGTTTGTGGTTGTATTCATTGACAATATTTTAATTTATTCCAAAAATCATGAGGAGCATGAGATGCATCTGAGAATTGTGCTCCAAACTCTTCGGGAGAAACAGCTATACGCTAAATTAAAAAAGTGTGAGTTTTGACTCGAAAAAGTAACGTTTTTGGGCTATGTTATAACTCAAGGAGATATTACAGTCAACCTGAAGAAATTTGAAGCCGTTACCGAGTGGAGCCGACCTACCATGGCAACTGAAGTTTGAAGTTTTTTGGGCATGGCAGGATACTATCGTCGATTCATGGAAATTTTTTCTAGAATTTCCATGCCTCTTACTTGGTTGACAAAGACAAAGGTTAAGTTTGATTGTACTGGAGAGTGCGATCAGAGTTTTCAAAAACTAAAGAAACGATTAATATCTGCTCCAATTTTGATAATTCCAGAAGAAACAGGTGGATTTGTAATTTATTGTGATACTTCTAAGGCTGGGCTAGACTGTGTTTTGGTGCAAAACAAAAAAGGCATAGCCCACGGTTCTAGCCAACTGAAAGTACATAAGAAGAATTATCTGACTCATGATCTAGAATTGGCCGCGGTTGTATTCGCTTTAAAGATTTGGCAGTATTATCTGTATGGAGAAAAATTTCTGGTATACTCTAATCACAAAAGTCTCAAAAACCTGTTCTCCCAGAAGGAGCTAAATATGAGACAATGGAGATGAATTGACTTTCTAAAGGATTATGATTGCGAAATTCAGTATCAACCTGGAAAAGCCAACGTCATAGCAGATACTCTTAGTTGCCACGTGAGTCTCTTGGCAAGACTACAAACAAATGAGATGGAGATGCTAGATAGTATGAAGTAATATGATGTCCAGCGATATGTGAAAGGCAACTGAATGATGTTGGCATACTTTCAAATTCAGCATGAGATGTTGAGAAAGATAAAAGAAGAGCAAATAAATGATCCATTTTTTATGAGTATTGCAAGAGATTTGAATAAGTACTCTAGGGTTGAATTTAACATTCGTACCGATGAAGTTCTGATATTTCGAGATCAGATGTGTGTACTTGATAATAAAGAGTTGAAGGAAAAAATTTTGAAAGAGGCTCATCACTCCAGGTATACTGTTCATCCCGGAATTAACAAAATATACTAGGACTTGAGGAAAATGTTCTTGTGGAGAAATATAAAAAGGGAAATCGTGGCTTTTGTGGGTAAATGCCTCATATGCTAGCAGATAAAGGCTGAGCAGAAGAAGCCTTCTGGCTTGTTGCAACCGTTATAAATTCTTAGCTGGAAATGGGAAGAGATAATGATAGATTTTGTGTCAAGAGTGCCGAGGACCCCCAAAAATCATGATACTATCTGGGTTATTATTGATCGGCTGACAAAATCGGCACATTTCTTAACAATCCGGACAATGTACTCTCATGATCGGTTGGCACAATTGTATATTAATAAGATTATCAGACTCCATGGAATGCCAGCATCAATTGTGTCAGATAGATATCCAAGATTCGTCTTCAAATTTTAGGAGAGTTTACATCGAGAACTAGGCACGAATCTCAAGTTCAGTTCAGCATATCATCTCTATACGGATGGACAGTCGGAACACACTATTTAAATTTTAGAGGATATGTTAAGGGTCGTAGTGCTCGAAATGAAGGGTAACTGAGATGACATCTAGCCTTGGCAGAATTTGCTTATAACAATAGTTATCACGCTAGTATTGAAATGGCACTATTTGAAGCTTTATACGGAAGGAAATGTCAATCCCCAATTCACTGGGAAGAACCTGGCGATCGACGACTTCTTGGCCAGAAGTTATCCAGGAGACTTCTTACAAGATCATGATAATTCATAAAAAACTGAAAACGGCTCAAAGTAGACAAAAGAGCTACCAGATCGAAGGAGATCAGATTTGCACTTTGCCATCGATGATTGTCTTTTTGAAGGTATCACCATCAAAGGGAACGATTCGATTCAGACTGAAAGACAAACTGAAACCAAGATTTATCAGTCCTTTCGAGATCATGGAGAAAGTCAGAGAAGTGGCTAACCGTTTGGTATTGCCACCTAACCTTTTAGAAGTGCACAATGTGTTCCATGTATCAATACTCTGAAAATATGTGCACGACCCAACTCATATTATTGCCTACTAGCCTCTAGTAATTGAAGATGATTTGTCGTATATCGAAGAACCGGTGCAAATTTTGGATCAAAAGGATCAAGTGCTACGGACAAAAACTATTTCCCTGGTGAAAGTTTTGTGGCGTAATCACTCCATAAAAGAAGCTACATGAGAGCGGAAAGAAGAAATCCATACTAAATACCCTCATTTGTTTCCTTGAAATATGTAAATTTTTTTAAATTTTGAGGACGAAATTTTTGTAAGGAATGTGGAATTATAAGGCCCGCAATCAATGAAACTACTGTTTATCACATAATTACCTTTTCTTTCCTTTACCCATACTCCTTAGTATTACTATGAAATAAAATTAACCGATTCTTCCTAGTCAATTATATCTTTTCCACATAGGAAAGTGTAGTAGTGAATTTTCTCGGGATATCGCTATAACGTAAATTAAATACAATGGACCGATTTAGAGACCCGAATGGCAACTGAATTTCTTCCTTAAGATAGGAGGATAGTTAGCTATCGAAACTAACCCGAATAGCAACCAAACTAAAATCCGATTTCGGGGAAAGGACCCGAGCCGTAATGTGACCCAAGTCTAGCCAGAATAACCCCAAAAATTCAGCAAAGAAAGGGGTCATGAAACTTGATTTTCTAGCCTCGATTCTCTAGGACAAAAGTCTACTTAAATCAAAATTTGGATCCCTCCAATGTAGGTACAAATTAAGCCACAATGTGAGCAATTAATTGCAATAAGAGGATAGCCAAAATACAGCAAGGAGGTTAAAACTCAGCATCTTGAGCACGGCATCTGCAAGGATCATGCATGGGAAACAGCAAGAAAAATCAGCAGCAGCTACAATATTGATGGAGACTAGTTTTTCCCAAGTATTCCACGGTTAATGAAGCACCAACCTTTAGCAAAATGTGGGCAAATGTGGACCAAACTTCAGCAAGTAGTTGAAGCATTTCAGCAAGGAATCCAGAAGGTCCACGGCAGCCCACCAACATCCACAATTTGGGACATTTTCCAACTAAGACATAACCGGCTAGCAACTTCCCAATACTTAGCAAATTTAGGGGAAGTAAGGAAGTCGTTTATGGCTTTATACATAAACAACTTGGGCGCCAGCAGCCATGCATATTGAGGAAGAAACTGGTGTCTATGCAACACCAAGATTCATCAAGGAGGGAAGTGGGAAAATTGATTCTTCCTCTACTTCATTTATACGGAAGAAGCTCTATATAATTGAGGATATTTTTTACTAAGTGTTATAAGTAGTTAGGCACTAAAACTTAGTGAAATGAGGGAAATTATCAAGCAGCTTGAAGCTGCTTATCTCAGCTGCACTTCCGCAAATAGCTGAAGCCAGCACGCCACTCACAACAGCACACGAAATTGGCAGCCTTCCTAAGCCAGCTGCAGCAGCCAATTAAGAGGGATGGACGGATTTTAAATGGCTCAAGAATGGTATCAAAATTTAGCCAAAGTAATTAGGAGAAGCATCTCACAAGCTGCAAGTTGTGAGCTGCTGGAAGTTGCAGCTGAGCTGGAAATCAGCAGCAGCCAAATCAGCAGCCAATTTTGACTTCAGCCCAACCAAAGTTCGTGGGAGGAAAGAGGGTGACACAGGCAGCACAAATCAGTAAAATTATAACCAATAATTTAGCAACACAAGGTAGCATAATTAAAGGCCAAATCGGGTGGTGAATTAGCGAAAATTCAGCCACCCAGCTGATGATGAATGAGGGACAATATGAGGTGTTAGCAGAGCTAATGACTCAGCCCCTGACTCCTAAAATTTATAAGAGGTTGTGGGAGGAAGAGAGGAGAGGTAAAGGAAGATAAAACTGTTGGGGTCACTCCCGAGTGGCATTGTGTCCGCGGACTCCATTGGAAAATGGACGAGGACTTTTGATGATTGGCTGAGAAGTCCTCGGACTCCGTTGTGTGAGGAATAGACGAGGACTCTTTAAAGCATCATGTCCGAGCGGGCGCTCGGACCTTTTTGAGGAGCCTATAATCGTAGGCGTTGACTCTGCTCTCGTAGGCCTGCACTAGCCGTTTCTGCAGACTGCGCTGATTGGACGTTGCAGAGGGAGCAGCTTTCCAGGTGGCAGGACTGTCATCCGACACGCAGGCATGCGGCTGTCATGACAGTCCTGCGCCACTTTCCCACCCTCCAGCCGGCAGAATGGTGGCTGCAGGGTGGCAGCAGGATGGCTGTCGTCCTGGCTGGCAGTCCACGCTGGCAATCTAGATGTATATATATATATAAAGGAGTGGGCATTGAGAGAGCATGTAGCAAGCTTTGAAGAGAGAGAGAAAACACTTGTAAAAAGGAGATGCATACACTTGATTTTTTTTTTCGTTTGAGCTTGAGTAGCTAACGATTGTAATAGTCCTTTATAGTGTATTTTCGGTGGTTTTCCCTTTGCTTACAAGAGGGTACTTCCACGCCAAAATCTCTTTGTGTCTTCTCGGTCTCTATTATTACCTTGTGCATCCGAGAGCCTTGCTCTGTTACTGTCCACTCGGTCACCGTGACTTCCGCGAGTTTTGCGCCAACAAACATAGCTTCCATAGATTATTCTACACCGCCTTGGGCTAGATCCTAGCTGTTTTCATTAAGCAAGCATCAAAAAATGGGTGGAACGAAGGAAATATGACATTACTTCTTGTGCCAACAAATTGGCCATATTTCTCAAGATTACGAATTGGTAGTATTAGTGCTTGCTACTTTCTCGTTGTCCTCACCAGTAACACTTCTAGCAAGAAAAGCAGAGTCGTGCACGTGCTTCAATTGCAATAAGCCTAGGCACTTTGCCAAGTAGTGGCATGACTTAAAGTGGACATAAGCAGCATTGGTTAGGTAGCAAAGGCCTTACATCCCAAGTTGAGTATGCACAAAGACCGAGTAGGAGGCTCATGACTCTTCCATAGTGGTGCAAGGTATCATTCACATTATTGATTACCCTGTATGTGCTTTATAAGATTTTGGTGCGATATATTCTTTTATATCCACTCACTTTGCATCACACTTGGAAGTTGTTTTAAGGCCATTGGACTTAACACTAGTAGTGTTCATTTCAATTGGTGAGATTGTGAATATTGATGTTATTTATACTGATTGTGCTGCTCGAATATGCAGTTATTGTCTACCTATAAACTTGATCTTTTTTATATGTTGGATTTAACGTCATCTTTGGTATGAATTGGTTGGATGCTTTCCACTTAAATGTTGACTTTGTTGAGTAGATTGTACATTTTGCACAGGTCGAGCATTCGCCTTTTAAGTTTCGAGGAGTGAGAAGCATAGGTGTTCTTTTGATGGTATCAATGCTGCAATATTAGACATTTGCTTTAGAACACTTGCATAGGATTCTTGGCCTTGAATCAAGGATTAAGAACATTCCAATTGTTCGAGAGTTGACTAATACTTCTTTAAGAAGTTATTGGGACTTGCTCCAAAATGAGAGGTTGATTTGCCGATTAAGCTAGTTTTGGAAATAGTCTTGATTTTTAATGCCTCTTACCGAATGGCTCTAGTTGAGTTAAAGGAATTGAAAACACAACTACAGGAGGATCTCGATTCGTGTTTTATTTGGTTAAGTACTTCACCGTAGGGAACTTTAGTCTTGTTTGTGAAGAAAAAGAATGGCTTCATAAGATTTTGTATTGACTACTGAAAACTAAATAAAGTGACTATTATGTATAAGTATCTACTCTTGAGGATTAACAACCTATTCGATTAGTTACGTGGAGCGCAAGTGTCTTCCAAGATCAATATGTGATCCGATTATCGTTAGCTGAGGATTAAATAGATAGATATCACAAAGATGATATTCAGGTTGAGATATGGCAATTATGAGTTGATTGTGATGCATTTTAGATTGACCAATGCACCAATCGCCTTTATAGACATGATGAATTGGCTGTTCAAACCTTTCTTAGACTGATCGGTAGTAATGTTTACCGATGGCATTTTGGTATATTCAAAGGATAAAGCCGAGTATGAGGGTCACCTTCAATAAGTGTTGGAGGCTTTTAGGAAAATGCAGCTCTATGAAAAATTCAAGCAGTGCCACTTTTGGCTCAACGCGGTTACCTTCCTAGCCATATTATACTTGGAGTAGGGTTTTTGCTTGACTTAGCTAAGATCAAGGCTCTAGAAGGCTCATCCAGATTAGCAAGTTACTATCAGGGATTTGTGAAAGGCTTCTCTAGAATTACAACACCATCAATAAAGCATACATAGAAGACATCAAATTTATCTGGATTGATCAATGTGAGGTGAGTTTCTAAGAGGTAAACAGAAGATTGATTTTGGTGCCTATCTTGACCATTCCAGAAGAATCAAATGGGTACAAAGTATATTGTGATGCATCCTTGCGGGGAATGGGTTGTGTTTTGATGTCGCATGGCAAGGTGATATCATATGGGTCTAGATAATTGAAGGACTACGATACCTACTACCTGACACATGACATCAAGATGGCAGTGATCATGTTTTCATTAAAGATATGCCAATGATACCTATATGACGAGACGTTCACCATATTCATTAATAACAAGAATCTTAAATGCTTATTCCCTCATAAGGAGCTTGATATGTGCCAATTAAGGTAGATAGACTTACTAAAGGACTATAATTATGGCATTCGGTATGGGTCCATGAAGGTTAATGTAGTGGAGACATGCTGAGCAAGAAGTCAACTAGGCTTGTAGTTCACTTAATGTTACCTAAGTAGAGAATGCTGGAAGAAGCCAAGGGCTATTAATTGCAGCTTCACTTGAGGATCTCTTAGGCAACAATATCATTTTTTTAGGTGCAGCCCATGTTTATCAATTGGATCAAGGAGACATAGTGGAAGGACCCTTTACATGGGTTGATCATCATGGATTTAGCAGGCTACCACAACTAGTTGTGTATGTTGGACATTAAGGGCTAGCGAAAGGAGATTCTTGAGGAAGTTTATTGATATCAATACATGATTCATCCAGGGAGCACTAGGATGTATAAAGATCTAATGAAGGTCTTCTGCCAGATTGAACTAAAATGGATGTTGCAAACTTTGTATCAAAATACCTTATCTGTCAACAGGCTATGGCAAAGTATCAATAACTAGTTGGGAAATTGCAACCTATGCCCATCTCGATTTGGAGGTGGGAGATATCATTATTGAATTTGTATCTAGACTTTCAAAGACGACACGTGAACATGATAATATTTGGATAATCATCAAAAGATTGACAAAATCAACTCACTTCTTGACCATCAGAATCAACTTTTGTTTGGATTGACTTTTCAAGTAATACATCGACAAGATCATATGGCTAGATGGGATACTGATCACTATTGTGTTTGATAGAGGCCCATAGTTCATGTCTTGATTCTAGTAGAACCTATATTAGGAGGTTGGGACATGGTTCAAATATAATTCAGCCATCCATCCTCTGACAGATGGTCAGTTTGAGACGACCATTCAAACGCTAGAGAACATATTACAACTCTCAGTTTTGGACCATGAAGGCAGTTGAGACTCTTACTATTGGTTGAATTTGCTTACAATAACATCCACCGAGCATTGGATGACACAATACTAGGTACTCTACAAGAGGAAGTGTAGATTGCCAGATGGCTAGGAGGTTGTTGAAGATTGGTGGATCATGGGATTTGACATAGTGCAAGAGATTACAAATAAAATCAGTATGACTAGAGATTGACTTCTAATTGTCCAGAGTAGACAAACGAGTTTTACTAATTAGAGGTGCTAAGACTTGAGATAGGGAATGTAGTTGTGAGGACCCGAAACCGATAGCATAATAACTTGATGTGATTAAGGTGATTAATATCAATAAGAGGCTATGCATGTAGTAAAAAAATGGAAGTTGAAAGTGAAAAGTTGGAAAATGCCCAAAATTCAGCAAGCAGCCGAATGCCGCTCGCTAGTCGCTCGAGCCGTCCTATCAGGCGACAGAAACCAGTAGCTAGCCGCTCGAGCGGGCGACTACCCGTGGCCTTCCGCTTGCTAGCCGCTCGAGCTACGCTCGAGCGGTTGCGCGATAAATAAATACGCGATCTGATTCTCTCCTCCTCATTTCACACGGTTTTAGGGTTTGGAGAGAGAGAGAGGCCGCCGATTTAGAGAGAGAAGAAGGGAGAACGTGACCCGGGAGCCCAAATCCAACCCCGAGCCAGTTATAAAGGTGAAAGCCCTCGACAAGGCAAGTGTACCTCGGACGCCGTTTTGCATTTTTACCGTTTATCTTGTGTTAAAGTTTATGGAAATGTTGTAAAATGATGTTTGAAGCATATTTGACTTGATTAATCGGTTAGATTTCATGTTTGTTCATGTTTATTGAGGTATTTGGCTCCGATTTCATGCTTGGACTTGTGTTATGTGTTTATTTTGACATTTAAAGGATATGGCCAAACCCTAACTCGAAATTTTAGGGATTTATGGTTTAAATGCATGATTGAGTATATATGTTTGGATTTATGGCCTTGATTTCGTGAAAGAAGACTTGTTTAGAGACCGATTTATGTCCGGAAGTTTTGGCGAAGCGTTAAGTACGAAAATGAAAGGGTTTTAGTGATTTTTAAACCGAGCTCCAGTTTCATGAAAGTTAATTGACATCGAGGTG